>JBBYHL010000004.1:15122503-15180508 GCA_038381835.1 Adansonia madagascariensis
ATAAGTTAGTGGCATCTTTTTAAAACCCATAAGTCAGTGGCACCCACTTCAAAGCCCTTAAGTAGTGACACTCTCTTCAAAGCCCATAAGTCAGTGGTACCTTTTTAAAGCCCATAAGTCAGTGGCACCCTTTTCGAAGCCCAGAAATTAGTGGCACCCCCTTTAAAGCTTATAAGCTAGTAACACCCTTTTTGAAGCCCACAAGTCAATGGCAGCTTGTTCAAAGCCCATAAGTCGGTCGTACCTTATTTAAAGCCCACAAATCAGTGCCACCCTATTTGAAAGCCCATAAGTTAGTGGCATCTTTTTAAAACCCATAAGTCAGTGGCACCCACTTCAAAGCCCTTAAGTAGTGACACTCTCTTTAAAGCCCACAAGTCAGTGGTACCTTTTTAAAGCCTATAACTCAGTGGCACCCTTTTCGAACCCCACAAGCTAGTGGCACCTTTTTGAAGCCCATAAGTTAGTGGCACATTTTTTAAGTCAATATGTCAGTGGTACCCTCTTCAAAGCCCATAAGTCTGTGGCACTCTTTTCGTAGCCCACAAGTCAGTGGCACCCACTATAAAGCCCACAAGTTAGTAGCATAATTTTTTAAGCCCACAAGTCAGTGGCACCCTGTTCGAAGCCCATAAGTCCGTGGGCTTTTATTCAAAGCCTATAAGTCCATGGCACCTTGTTCAAAGCCTATAATTCAGTGGCTCCCTATTTAATGCCTACAAGTCAGTCGCAGCCTATTTGAAAGCCCACAGGTCAACAGCACTTTGTTCAAAGCCCACAGGTTAATAGCACTCTGTTTAAAGCCAACAAGTCAGTGGCACTTTTTCAAACCTGACAAGTCAATGGCACTCTCTCAAAGCCCACATGTAATGGCACCCTCTCTCAAGCCTAGAAGTTAGTGGCACACTTTTCAAAGCTCGTAAGTCAGTGGCACCTGTTCAAAGCCCATAAGTCAGCAGCACCCTATTCAAAGCCCATAAGTCATTGGCACCTTCTCAAAGTACACTAGTTAGTGGCACCTTTTCAAAGGTCATAAGTTAATGGCACCTTCTTCAATGCCTACAAGTCAGTGGCATCCTTTTCGTAGCCCATAAGTCAGTGGCACCATCCTTGAAGCCCATAAATCAGTAGCATAGTTTTCGAAGCCCATATGCGAGTGGCACCCTATTCGAAGTCCATAAGTCAATGGCACCATTTTCAAATCCCCCAAGTCAGTGGCACCTAGTTTGAAAGCCCATAAGCTAGTGGCACCTTTTAAAAGCCCACAAGTCTGTGGCACCCTCTTTAAAGCCCACAAGTAGTGGCACTCTCTTCAAAGCCACAAGTCAGTGGTACTCTTTTTAAAGCTCAAAATTCAGTGGCACCTTCTTCAAAACCCACAAGTTAGTGGCACTTTTTTAAGGCCTATAAGTTAGTGGCACCCTGTTCAGAGCCCATAAGTTAGTGGCACCTTTTCAAAGCCATAAGTTAGTGGCACCCTTTTCAAAGCCCATAAGTCAGTGGCACCCTATTTAAAGCCCACAAGTCAGTGGCTCCCTGTTTAAAGCCTGCAAGTCAATGGCACCCTATTCAAAGCCCACAAGTTAGTGGCACCTTATTTTTGAAAGCCCATAAGTTAGTGGCACCCTATTCAAAGCCCACAAGTTAGTGGAGAGCCCATAAGTTATGGCACCCTGTTCAAAGCCTGTAAGTCAGTGGTACCCAGTTTGAAAGCCCACAAATCTATAACACCCAATTTAACAAGTCAATGGCACACAAGTTAGTGGCACCCTCTTCAAAGCCTATAAGTCTATGGCATCCTCTTCAAAGCCCATAAGTAATGGCTCCCTGTTTAAAGCCCACAAGTCAGTGGCACTTTTTCAAAGCACACAAGTTAGTGGCACTATTTTTAAATCCCACAAGTCAGTGGCAATCTATTCAAAACCATAGGTCAGTGGCACCTATTTGAAGCCTACAAGTTAGCGGCACCTTTTCAAAGTGAATAAGTTAGTGGCACCGTATTTGAAAGCCCACAAGTTAGTGGCACCCTATTTGAAAGCCCATAAGTCAGTGGCACCCTCTTCAAATCACATAAGTCAGTAGTACCCTTTTTCAAAGCCTAAAAATAGTGGCTCATGTTCAAAGCCCACAAGTCAATGGCACCCTTTCAAAGCCCACAAGTAAGTGGCACTATTTTCATATCCCACAAGTCAGTGGCACTTTGTTTAAAGCCACAAGTTTGTGGCACCTTTTTGAAGCCTATAAGTCTGTGGCACCTTTTCGAAGCCCATAGGTTAGTGGTACCTTTTTAAAGTCCATAAGTCAATGTACCCTCTTCAAAGCCCCAAGTCAGTGGCACCCTTTTCGAAGCCTAAAATTTAGTGGCACCCTTTCAAAGCTCATAAGTTAATAGCACCCTTTTCTAAGCCCACAAGCCAATGGCACCTTGTTCAAAGCCCACAAGTTAGTGGTATCCTATTTAAAGCCTAGAAGTCAATGGCACTCAGTTTAAAGCCCATAAGTCAGTCATACCCTGTTTAAAGCCCTCAAGTCAGCGGCACCTATTTGAAGCCCAAAAATCAATGGCACCCTATTCAAAACCCATCAGTTAGTGGCACCTTGTTCAAAGCCCATATGTTAGTCGCACCCTATTCAAAGCCCATAAGTCAATCGTGCCCTATTTAATGCCTACAAGTCAGTGGCACCCTATTTGAAAGCCCATAAGTCAGGGGCACTTTTTCAAAGCCCACAAGTCAGTGGCACCCTCTTCAAAGCCCATAAATAGTGGCAACTTTTTCAAAGCCCATAAGTTAGTGGCACACTTTTCAAAGCCCACAAGTCAGTGGCAACTTTTCAAAGCCCACAAGTTAGTGGCACCTTTTCAAAGTTTGCAAGTCAATTATACCCTTTTCAGAGCCCACAAGTCTGTGCACCTTGTTCAAGGTCAGTGGCACCTTGTTCAAAGCCTACAAGTTAGCAGCACCCTATTTAAAAGCCCATAAGTCAATAGCACTCTGTTCAAAGCCAATAAGTCAGTGGCACCTTTCCAAAGTCGACAAGTTGGTGCTTCAATAGCACTCTGTTCAAAGCCAACAAGTTAGTGGCACCTTTCCAAAGTCGACAATTTAGTGGCACCCTCTTCAAAGCCTACATGTAATGGCACTCTCTTTAAAGCCCATAAGTCAGTGGGACACTTTTCAAAGCCCATAAGTTAGTGGCACCAGTTCGAAGCCCACAAGTCAGTGGTACCCTATTCGAAGCCCATAAGTCGTGGCACCTTTTCAAAGCCCACAGTGAGTGGCACCTTTTCAAAGTCCATAAGTCAATGGTACCCTCTTAAAAGCCCATAAATCTGTGCCACCCTTTTTGTAGCCTATAAGTTAGTGGCACCCTCTTTAAAGCCCATAAGTCAGGAGCATAGTTTTCAAAACTCACAAGTAAATGGTAGCTTGTTTAAAGCTTACAAGCTAGTGGCACCCTTTTCAAAGCCTATAGGCCAGTGGCACCTTGTTTGAAAGGCAACAAATCAATGGCACCCTTTTTAAAGCCCGCAAGTTAGTGGCACCCTCTCCAAAGCCCATAAGTAATGGCACCCTCTTTATAACTCATAAGTTATTGGCACCTTTTCAAAGCCCACAAGTGAGTGGCACCTTTTTGAAGTCTATAAATCAATGGTACCCTATTCAAAGCCCATAAGTCGGTGGCACCTTTTTTGTAGCCTATAAATCAGTGGCACTCTCTTTAAAGCCTACAAGTGAGTAGCATAGTTTTTGAAGCCCATAAGTCAGTTGCACTCTGTATGAAGCCCATAGTCAGTGGTATCTTATTCAAACCCGTAAGTCCGTGGCACCCTGTTCAAAGCTCATAAGTTAGTGGCACCCTGTTCAAAGTCCACAAGTCAGTCCTACCCTATTTAATAGCCCACAACTCAATAGCACCCTGTTCAAAGCCAGCAAGTCGGTGGCACCTTTTCAATGTTGATGCACACTCTTCAAAGCCCATTAGTAGTGGCACACTCTTCAAAGAGCACAAGTCAGTGGCACTCTTTTCAAAGCCCATAATTCAGTGGCACCCTCTTCAAAGTCCACAAGTTAGTGGCATTTTTTCAAAGCACGTAAGTTATTGGCACCTTATTTAGAGCCCATAAGTCAGTGGCACCCTATTCAAATCCCATAAGTTAGTAAAGAGCCCACAAGTTGTGGCACCCTGTTAAAAGCCCATAAGTCAGTGATACCCTGTTTGAAAGCCTAGAAATCAGTGGCACTCTGTTTAAAGGCCACAAGTCAGTGGCAACTTTTTAAAGCCCACAAGTCAGTGGAACCCTTTTCAAAGCCTATAAGTCTGTGGCATCCTCTTCAAAGCCCACAAGTAGTGGCTCCCTGTTTGAAGCCCACAAGTCAGTGGCACCTTATCAAAGCCCATAAATCAGTGGCACTATTCTTAAATCCCACAAGTCAGTGGCACCTTATCAAAGCCCATAAATCAGCGGCACTATTTTTAAAGCCCATAAGTCAGTGGCACTCTATTCAAAGCCATAAGTCTATGGCACTTTTTTGAAGCCCATAACTTAGTGGCACCTTTTTGAAGTCCATATATAAGTGGCACCCTTTTCAAAGCCCATAAGTTAATGGAACCTTGTTCAAAGCCCACAAGACAGTGCCACCCTGTTCAAAGTCCACAAGTCAGTGGCATCCTATTTGAAAAGTCTATGGCACCTTTTTAAAGAGCACAAGTTAGTTGTACCCTCTTCAAAGCCCA
The DNA here is from genome assembly GCA_038381835.1 of Adansonia madagascariensis. NCBI lineage: Eukaryota > Viridiplantae > Streptophyta > Magnoliopsida > Malvales > Malvaceae > Adansonia > Adansonia madagascariensis. Next base: position 15,127,241 of record JBBYHL010000004.1, read on the forward strand.
TAAGTCAATGGCACTCTTTTTAAAGCCCACAATTCAGTGGCACCCTCTTTAATACCCATAAGTGTAACTTTTCAAAGCCTGCAAGTCAGTGGCACCCTATTTAAAGCCCATAAGTTAGTGGCTCCCTATTTAAAGCCTACAAGTCAATGGCACCTATTCAAAGCCTACAACTCAGTGGCACCTTGTTTGAAAGCCCACAAGTTAGTGGCACCCTATTCAAAGCCCACAAGTTAGTGGAGAGCCCACAAGTTATGGCACCATGTTCATGGCACCATGTTCAAAGCTTATAAGTCAGTGGCACCCAGTTTGAAAGCCCATAAATCTACGGCACCCTATTTAACATGTCAGTGACATGTTTTTAAAGCCCACAAGTCAGTGGCACCTTTTTTAAAGCCCATAAGTTTGTGGCATCCTCTTCAAAGCCCACAACTAGTGGCTCCCTGTTTAAAGACCACAAGTCAGTGGCATCTTTTCAAATCACACAAGTCAGTGGCACTATTTTTAAATCCCACAAGTCAGTGGTAATCTATTCAAAAGCACAGGTCGGTGGCACCTACTTGAATCCTACAAGTTAGTGGCACATTTTCGATGTCTATAAGTCAGTGGCACCCTATTTGAAAGCCCATAAGTCAGTGGCACCCTTTTCAAAGCACATAAGTCAATGGCACCCTTTTCAAAGCCCAAAAATAGTGGCTCATGTTCAAAGCCCATAAGTTAGTGCACCTTTTCAAAGCCCATAAGTTAGTGGCACTATTTTCATATCCCATAAGTCAGTGGCACTCTATTTAAAGCCATAAGTTGGTTGCACCTTTTTGAAGCCCATAAGTCTATGGCAGCTTGTCGAAGCCCACAGGTTAGTAGTACCTTTTTAAAGTCCATAAGTCAATGGTACCTTTTTCAAAGCCCCAAATCAGTGGCACCTTTTTCGAAGCCTAGAAATTAGTGGCATTCCCTTCAAAGCTCATAAGTTAGTAGCACCCTTTTCGAAGCCCATAAGTCAATGGCACCTTGTTCGAAGCCCATAAGTTAGTGGTATCCTATTCAAAGCCCACAAGTCAGTGGCACTCAGTTTAAAGCCCATAAGCCAGTCATACCCTATTTAAAGCCCATAAGTTAATGACACCTGTTTGAAGCCAAGAAATCAATGGCACCCTATTCAAAACCCATAAGTCATTGGCACCCTATTCAAAGCCCATATGTTAGTCACACCCTGTTCAAAGCCTATAAGTCAGTCGTACCTTATTTAATGCCTACAAGTTAGTGGCACCCTGTTTGAAAGCCCACAAGTCAGGGGTACCTTTTCAAAGCCTATAATCAATGGCACCCTCTTCAAAGCCCATAAGTAGTGGCACACTTTTTAAAGCCTACAAGTTAGTGGCAACTTTTCGAAGCCCATAAGTCAGTGGCACCTTTTTAAAGTCCATAAGTCAATTGTACCCTTTTCAAAGGCCACAAGTCAGTGGCACCTTTATCATAGCTCATAAGTCAGTGGCACCCTATTCGAAGCCCACAACTCAATGGTATCTTATTCAAAGCCCATAAGTCTGTGGCACTTTATTCAAGGTCTGTGGCACCTTGTTCAAAGCCTATAAGTTAGTAGCACCTAAAAGCCCATAAGTCCATAACACTCTATTCAAAGCCCACATATAGTGGCACTCTCTTCAAAGCCCATAAGTTAGTGCACCTGTTCGAAGCCCATAAGTTAATGGTACCCTATTCGAAGCCCATAAGTCAGTGACACCTTTTTAAAGTCCATAAGTCAATGGTACCCTCTTGAAAGCCCATAAGTCAATGGTACCCTCTTGAAAGCCCATAAGTCAATAGTACCCTCTTGAAAGCCCATAAGTCTACGGCACCCTTTTCATAGCCCATAAGTTAATGGCACCCTCTTCGAAACTCACAGGTCAGGAGCATAGTTTTTGAAACCCATAAGTAAGTGGCACCTTGTTTGAAGCTCATAAGCCAGTGGCACCCTTTTCAAAGCCCATAGGTCAGTGGCACCCTGTTTGAAAGGCAATAAGTCAAGTCACCCTTTCAAAGCCCACAAGTAGTGGCGCCCTTTTTAAAGCCCACAAGCCAGTGGCACTCTTTTTTATGCCCACTAGTCAGTGGCACCTTTTTGAAGTCTATAAATCAATGGTGCTCTCTTCAAAGCCCATAAGTCAGTGACATTTTTTTTAGCCTATAAATCAGTGGCATTCTCTTCGAAGCCTACAAGTGAGCAGCACAATTTTCGAAGTCACAAGTTAGTGGCACTCTGTTTGAAGCCCATAAGTCAGTGCTATCTTATTCAAACTTGTAAGTCCATGGCACCCTATTTAAAGCCCATAAGTTAGTGGCACCCTATTCAAAGCCCATAAGTCAGTCACACCTTATTTAAAAGCCTACAACTCAATAGCACCCTATTCAAAGCCAATAAGTTGGTGGCACCTTTTCAATGTCGATAAGTTAGTGGCATACTTTTCAAAGCCCATAAGTAGTGACACGCTCTTCAAAGCGCATAAGTCAGTGGTATTCTTTTCAAAGCCTATAATTCAATGGCACCTTCTTCAAAGCCCATAAGTCAGTGGCATTTTTTCAAAGCACATAAGTTAATGGCACCTTATTTAGAGCCCATAAGTTACTGGCACCCTATTTAAATCCTACAAGTTAGTGAAAAGCCCACAAGTTATTACACCCTGTTCAAAGCCTATAAGTCAGTGGCACCCTGTTTGAAAACCCAGAAGTCAGTGGCACTCTATTTAAAGGCCACAAGTCAGTGGCAACTTTTCAAAGCCCATTAGTCAGTGGCACCCTCTTCAAAGCCTATAAGTATATGGCATCCTCTTCAAAGCCCATAAGTAGTGGCTCCCTGTTTAAAGCCTATAAGTCAGTGGCACTTTTTCAAAGCCCAAAAATTAATGGCACTATTTTTAAATCCCACAAGTCAATGGCACTCTATTCAAAGCCAAAAGTTGATGGTACCTTTTTGAAGCCCATAAGTTAGTGGCACCTTTTTGAAGTCTATATATAATGGCACCTTTTTTGAAGCCCATAAATTAGTAGCACTATTTTAAAGCCCACAAGTCAGTGGCACTCTATTCAAAGCCCAAAAGTCAGTGACACCCTATAAAAAGCCCACAAGTCAATGGAACTTTGTTTAAAGCACCTGTTTGAAAGCCCACAAGTTTATGGCACCTTTTTAAAGAGCATAAGTTAGTGGCACCCTCTTCAATACCCATAAGTGCAACTTATCAAAGCCTACAAGTTAGTGGCACCTTTTCAAAGCCCGTAAGTCAGTGGCACCCTATTTAAAGCCCATAAGTCAATGGCACCCTATTCAAAGCCTACAAGTTTATGGCACCCTCTTCAAAGCCCATAAGTCAGTGGCACTTTTTCAAAGTCCACAAGTTAGTGGCACCTTATTCAAAGCCAATAAGTAAGTGGCACCTTTTTCCAAGCTCATAAGTCAGTGGCACCTTTTTGAAGCCCACAAGTTAGTGGCACCCTTTCAAAGCCAATAAATTAGTGGCACTTTTTCGAAGCCCATAAGTCAATGGCACTTTCTAGAAGGCCATAAGTTAGTGACACCCTTTTCGAAGGCCACAAGTTAGTGGCACTTTTCGAAGCCCACAAGTTAGTGGCACATTTTTAAAGTCCATAAGTCAGTGGCACTTTTTTAAAACCTATGCAAGCTCATGGCACCTAGTTTGAGTCAATGCTTACACAAGCTAGTGGCACCCAGGTTTATGTCAAAACTCACCCAAGTTGATGGCACCTATATCAAAGTCCATATTACTTTATACCTATCTAAAGGGCTAAGCCTTAGAAAACTTAACACCCTAGTAAGGAGGGCAAACCCTACAAAATTCACTTAAACTTCCATCAAGATTGCTACAAATACACTGCACTTATCACAGCGAAGTTAATTAAAATTTATTTTTTTGCCAGTGTTCTGAGAAGCATCATTCCACAATGGATAAAATAGTGTCTATTTATCTTTGCCCTATTTTTTATTCTCAGCAATGATTAAAGAGGGGCAGTTGTAGACACCTTATTTTGTCTGAGCTAATTTTTAGCAATCGGTGACATTGATGTGAAAAAGGGCTAAGTTTTTTTTAGGAGGTCAAGACTGCCTATGGATCATATTAAAGAAAAATGCAAAGATGTGGCATCAAAGGATGTAGTTTCATGTTTTTGGGGACAAAAGACATGGGAAAATTAATAATTTTGCCTGAATGTATCGATACATATTCCTTATAATCGATACAATGCTTCAACGACCCATAAATTTAAAATATCCCTATTTGTATCGATATAATGCGTAAATGTATCAATATTTTTAAGGCTTTTTAGACCAAATATATCGATACATTCTTTAATGTATATTGGCACTATAAACACATTCTCGTCATTAGGATGACAATATTAATAATTTGGGTTAGTATGGAAAGCTTTACTTTCACCCTTTCTTTAAAATCAAAGTTCATCTGTTAATTGGGAAACACTTGGATTCTCAAATTAATCTATAATCTTTTGGTGATATGGACACTATAAAGACATTCTTCTCATTAGGATACACGTTATAGATGCATTTGGTTAGCGAAAAAAATTTTCTTTCCACTATTTTCCTTAAAATCTAAGTTCATCCATCAAATGGGATAAACTTAGATTCTAATGGTAATATCCATTTTTTTTATGATTCGGTGCAATAAACACATTCTCCTCAATAGGATACATGAAATTGATGCTTTAGTTAGACAGGAAAAGCTTTGTTTCCACCATTTTTCTTAAAATCAAGGTTCATCTATGAAATGGGGCAAACTTGGATTCTCATAATAATCTCTATTCTTTTGGTGATTGGGTAATAGAAAGACATTTTTCGCATTATATAGACGATTTGATGCTTTAGCTTGGTAAGAAAAGATTTTCTTCTTCCATTTTCCTTAGAAATAATATCTATCTATCAATAAGACAAACTTGGATTCTAGTAATTATCTCCATTCTTTTGGTGATTAGGCGCTATAAACACATTCTTCTCATTAAGATACATGATATTGATGCTTTGGCATGGTATGAAAAGCTTTAACTTTTACCATTTTCTTTAGAATCAAAGTTTATTTGTTAAACGAGACAAACTTGGATTCTCATAATAATCATCATTTTTTTGGTGATTGGGCACTACAAATATATTTTTCTCATTGGGATACATCATATTGATGCTTTTGTTTGGCTGAAAAAGCTTTTCTTTCCATCATTTTCCTTACAAGCAAAGCTTATCCGTTAAATGGGACAAACTTGCATTCTCATAATAATCACCATTTTTTTGGGGATTAGGCACTATAAACACATTCTTCTCATTGGAATATATGATATTGAGCTTTTGTTTGGCAAGAAATGTTTTTCTTTCCACTATATTTCTTACAAGCAAAGTTCATTCGTTAAATGGGATAAACTTGGATTCTCGTAATAATCTACATTCTTTTGGTGATTGGGCACTATAAACACATTCTTATCATTGGGATACATGATATTGTGCGCTTGTTTGCCAGGGAAGCTTTTCTTTCCACTATTTTTCTTATAAGCAAAGTTCATTCATTAAATGGGATAAACTTAGACTCTCGTAGCAATCACCATTCTTTTGGTGATTGGGCTTTATAAACACATTTTTCTCATTGGGACGCATGATATTTATGCTTTTCTTTGGTAGGAAAAGCTTTATTTCTACCATTTTCCTTAGAAGCTAAGCTCATCCATAAAATGGACAAACTTGGATTCTTACAATAATCTCCATTCTTTTGGAGATTGGGCACTATAAACACACTTTCTTTATTGGGATACATGATATTGATGCTTTTGTTTGGCAAGAATAGCTTTTCTTTCCAACATTTTGCTTAGAAACCAAGTTCATCCGTTAAAAGAGAAAAACTTGAATTTTGCTAATAATCTCTATTCTTTTAGTGATTGGGCACTACAAATACATTATCATTATTGGGATACATAATATTATTGTGTTTGGCTGGAAAATATTTTCTTTCCACCATTTTCCTTCGAATGAAAGCATGTTCGTCAAATGAGACACATTTGGGTTCTCAGAATAATCTCTATTTTTTTAGTGATTGAGCGCTATAAACATATTCATGTTACTGGGATACACGATATTGATGCTTTTGTTTGGTAGGAAAAGCTTTACTTACCACCATTTTCCTTAGAATAAAAGTCTATCTGTTAAATTGGGCAAACTTTGATTCCTATAATAATCTCAATTTTTTATGATTAGGTGCTATAAACACATTCTCCTTATAGAAATACACGAAATTAATGCTTTGGTTTGCTGGAAAAAGCTTATCTTTCCACCGTTTTCCTTAGAATCAAAGCTCGTCTGTGAAATAAGGCAAAGATATCCTTATAGTAATCTTTATTCATTTGGTAATTGGCACTAGAAAGACATCCCCCTCATTGGATACATGATTTTGATGCTTTGGCTTGGTAAGAAAAGTTTTTCCTTCCACCACTTTCTTTAGAGTCAATATCTATCTATCAAATAGGGCAAACTCAGATTCTCATAATTATCTCCATTTTTTTGGTGATTGGGCACTATAAAAACATTCTCCTCTTTAGGATACATGATATTGATACTTTGGCCTGTTATGAAAAGCTTTACATTTCATGATTTTGTTTGAAATCAAAGTTCATCCGTTAAATGGTACAAACCTAGATTCTCATAATAATCTCTAATCTATTAGTGATATGGCACTATAAACACATTTTCCTCATTGGGATACACGATATTGATGCTTTTGTTTGGTAGGAAAAGATTTGCTTTGCACCATTTTCCTTAGAATCTATGTTTGTCCGTCAAATAGGACAAAATTTAATTCTAATTGTAATAACATTCTTTTCGTGTTTGGGTGCTAAACACATTCTCCTCATTGGGATACATGAAATTGATTCTTTGCTTTCGTAGGAAAAGCTTTTCTGTCCACCATTTTCCTTTGAATCAAAGTCCATCCATGAAATGACGCAAACTTGGATTCTTATAATAATCTCTATTATTTTGGTGATTAGGCACTAGAAAAACATTCTCCTCATTGGATTCATGATTATGATGCTTTGACTTGGCAAGAAAAGCTTTTCTTTGCACTATTTTCCTTAGAATCAATATCTATCTATCAAATAGGATAGACTTAGATTCTTGTAATTTTTTCCATTGTTTTTGGTGATTGGGCACTATAAATGCATTCTCGTTATTGAGATACATGATATTGACTTTTTGTCTTGGTATGAAAAACTTTACTTTTCACCATTTTCTTTAGAATCAAAGTTCATCTGTTAAATGGGACAACCTTGAATTCTCGTAATAATCACCATTCTTTTGGTGATTGGGCACTATAAACACATTCTCCTCATTGGATACATGATATTGTTGTGTTTGGCAGGAAAAGCTTTTTTGTCCACCATTTTCTTTAGAATCAAAGTACGTTCATCAAAGAGGAACACTTGGATTCTTATAATAATCTTTATTTTTTTGGTGATTAGCCATTATAAGCACATTCTCCTTATTGGGATACACAATATTGATGCTTTTATTTGGTAGGAAAAGCTTTTCTTTCCCTTATTTTTCTTAGAATAAAAGTTCATTTCTCAAATGGGATAAACTTGGATTCTAATGGTAATATTGTTTCCTTTTAGGATTAGGTGCAATAAACCCATTCTCCTTATTAGGATAAATGAAATTTATGCTTTGGTTTAGTAGGAAAAACTTTTCTTTCGACTATTTTTTTTAGAATCAAAGTTCGTATGTGAAAGGGGCAAACTTGGGTTATCATAATTATCTATATTTTTTCGGTGATTAGGCACTAGAAAGACATTTTCCTCATTGGATACACCATTATGATGCTTTGGCTTGGCAAGAAAAGCTTCTCTTTATAGCATTTTCCTTAGAATCAATATCTATCTGTCAAATAAGATAAGCTTGGATTCCCATAATATCTCCATTCTTTTGGAGATTGGGCGCTATAAACATATTCTCCTCATTAGGATACACAATATTGATACTTTGATATGGTATGAAAAGCTTTACTTTTCACCATTTTCTTAAAAATCAAAGTTTATTTATTAAATAGGACAAACTTAGATTCTCGTAATTACCACCATTCTTTTAGTGATTAGGCACTATAAACATATTCTTCTTATTGGGATACATGATGTTGATGCTTTTGTTTGGTAGGAAAAGATTTTCTTTCCACCATTTTTGTACAAGCAAAGTGCATCCGTTAAATGGGACAAACTTGGATTCTCGCAATAATCACCATTCTTTTGGTGATTGGGCACTATAAACACATTCTTCTCATTAGGATACACTATAAATATTTATGCTTTTGTTTGGCAAGAAAAGCTTTTCTTTCCACTAAATAATATTTATTTATTAAAAGGGATAAACTTGGATTCTGGTGATAATCACCATTCTTTTGGTGAGTAGACACTATAAACATAATTTTCTTATTGGGATGCATGATATTGATACTTTTGTTTGGCAGGAAAAGCTTTTATTTCCACTTATGCTTTTGTTTGGCAGGAAAAGCTTTTTTTTCCATTATTTTTTTTGTTAAATAGGACAAACTTGGATTCTCATGATAATCACCATTCTTTTGGTGATTAGGCACTATAAACACAATCTTCTCATTAGGATGCATGATATTAAAGCTTTTGTTTGGCAGGAAAAGCTTTTATTTCCACCATTTTCCTTAAAAGCAAAGCTCATCCGTTAAATGGGTTAAACTTGGATTCTTATAATAATCTCCATTTTTTGGTGATTAGGCATTGTAGACGCACTCTTCTTATTGGGATACATGATATTGATGCTTTTGTTTAGAAGGAAAAGTTGTTCTTTCCACCATTTTTCGTAAAATCAAAGTTCATCTTTCGAAAGGAAAAGTTGAATTTTCTTAATGATCTCCATTCTTTTGGTGATTGGGTACTATAAACACATTTTCCTTATTAGGATACGTTAAATTGTTGTGTTTGGCTAGAAAACCTTTTTTTCCCACCATTTTCTTTAGAATCAAAGTACATTCATTAAATGGGACACACTTGGATTCTTGTAATAATCTTTACTTTTCTGGTGATTGGCCACTATATACATATTCATGTTACTGTCATACAAGATATTAATGCTTTTGTTTAATAGGAAAAGCTTTTCTTTCCACCATTTTCTTTAGAATCAAAGTTCATCCATCAAAGGGAAAAACTTGAATTCTTCTAAAGATCTTCATTCTTTTGGTGATTGGGCACTATAACCATATTCTCCTCATTGGGATACATTATATTGTTGTGTTTGGCTAGAAAACCTTTTCTTGCTACCATTTTCCTTAGAATTAAAGTACGTTCATCAAATGGGACCACTTGGGTTCTCGTAATAATTTTCATTTTTTTGTTCATTGACCACTATAAATATATTCATGTTATTAGGATACCTGATATTAATGCTTTTGTCTGGTAGGAAAAGCTTTTCTTTCCACCATTTTTTATAAAATAAAAGTTCATCCATTAAATAGCATAAACTTTGATTCTTATAATAATCTTAATTCTTCTCTGATTGGGTGCTATAAACATATCTGCTCGTTAGGATACACGAAATTGATGCTTTAGTTTGGTAGGAAAAGCTTTTCTTTCCACCTTTCTCCTTAGAATCAAAGCTCATTTATGAAATGGGGCAAACTTGGATTCTCATAATAATCTCTATTGTTTTGGTGGCTGGGCCATAAAAAGACATTCTCCTCATTATGCTTTAGCTTGGCAAGAAAAGCTTGTCTTTCCACTATTTTTCTTAGAATCAATAACTATCTACCAAATAAGACAAACTTAGATTCCTAAAATAATCTGCATTTTCTTGGTGATTCAGCACTATAAACACTTTCTCCTCATTAGGCTTTACGATATTAATCCTTTTGTTTGATAGGAAAAGCTTTTCTTTCCACCATTTTATTTGGAATGAAAGTTTATCCATCAAATAGGAGAACCTTAGATTCTCGTAATAATCACCATTCTTTTCATGATTCAGCACTATAAACATATTTTTCTCATTGGGATACACGATATTAATGCTTCTATTTGGCAAGAAAAGCCTTTTTTTCCATCATTTTTCTTACAAGCCAAGTTCATTCATTAAACGGGACAAACTAGGATTCATATAATAATCTCCATTCCATAGGTGATTGGACGCTATAAACACACTCTCCTTATTGGGATACATGATATTGATGCTTTTATATGGCAAGAATAGCTTTTTTTCCATCATTTTCCTTAGAATTAAAGTTCATCCATCAAATGGGACAAACCTAGATTCTAATTGTAATATCCATTCTTTTTGTGATTAGACACTATAAAAACATTCTCCTTATTAGGATACACGAAATTGATGCTTTTGTTTATAAGAAAAGCTTGTTTTCCACCATTTTCCTTAGAATCAAAGCTCATCTATGAAATGGTGCAAACTTGGATTCATAATAATCTATATTCTTTTGGTGATTAGGCACTGAAAGACATTCTCCTCATTATGCTATAGCTTGGCAAGAAAAGCTATTCTTTCCACCATTTTTCTTAGAATCAATATCTATCTGTTAAAAAAAACAAGCTTGGATTCTCATAATAATCTTTATTTTTTTTGGTGATTAGCCACTATAAGCACATTCTCCTTATTAGGACATACAAGATTGATGCTTTTGTTTGGTAGGAAAAGCATTTTTTTCACCATTTTCCTTTGAATTAAAGTTTGTTCGTTAAATGGGACAAACTTCTATTCTTATAATAATGACCATTCTTTTGTTGATTTGGCACTATAAACACATTCTTCTTATTGGGATACATGATATTGATGCTTTTGTTTGGCTGGAAAAGCTTTTCCTTCTACTATTTTTTTATAGGCAAAGTTCACTCATTGAATGGATAAACTTGGATTCTTGTAATAATCTCCATTCTTTTGGTGATTAGGCACTATAAACACACTTTCCTTATTAAGATACACTTATTAATGCTTTTATTTGGTAGAAATAGCTTTTCTTTCCATCACTTTTCTTAGAATCAAAGTTCATTCATCAAATAGGACAAACTTGGATTCTAACAGTAATATCCATTCTTTTTGTGATTGGGTGCTATAAACACATTCTACTTATTTGGATGCACGAAATTGATGCTTTGGTTTAGAAGGAAAAGCTTTTCTCTCCACTGTTTTCCTTAGAAATAAAGTACATCCATGAAATGGGGCAAACTTGGATTCTCATAATAATCTCTACTCTTTTGGTGATTGGGACTAGAAAGACATTCTTCTAGTTGGATACATGATTTTGATGCTTTGGCTTGGCAAAGAATGCTTTTTTTTTCCATTATTTTCCTTAAAATTAATATCTATCAGTCAAATAGGACAAACTTGGATTCTCATAATTATCTCTATTTTTTTAGTGATCGGGCACTATAAATGCATTTTCCTCGTTAGGATACACGATACCGATGCTTTGGCTTAGTATGAAAAGCTTTACTTTTCACCATTTTCCTTAAAATCAAAGTTCATTCATTAAATGGGATAAACTTGGATTCTCATAATAATCTCTAATCTTTTGAAGATATAGCACTATGAACACATTCTCTTCATTGGGATACATGATATTAAAAGCTTTCCTTTCCACCATTTTTTTAGAATCTAAGTTCATTCGTCAAATAGGATAAACTTGGATTCTAATGGTAGTATCCATTACTTTTGTGATTGGGTGCAATAAGCATATTCTCCTCATTAAGATACACGAAGTTAATGCTTTAGTTTGGCTGGAAAAGCTTTTCTTCATACCATTTTCCCTAGAGTCAAAGCTTATCCATGAAATAGGGCAAACTTGGGCTCTCATAATAATCTATATTCTTTTGGTGATTAGGACTAGAAAGACATTCTCTTTATTGGATGATGCTTTGACTTGGTAAGAAAACATTTCATTCCACTAGTTTTTTTAGAGTCATTATCTATCTGTCAAATAGGACAAACTTAGATTCCTACAATTATCTCCATTCTTTTGGTGATTGGGCAATAAGTACATTCTCATCATTCGGATACACGATATTGATGCTTTTGTTTGGTAAAAAAGCTTTCCTTTCCACCATTTTTTTAGAATCTAAGTTCGTTCATCAAATAGGACAAACTTGGATTCTAATGGTAGTATCCATTGCTTTTGTGATTGGGTGCAATAAGCACATTCTCCTCATTAGGATACATGAAGTTGATGCTTTAGTTTGGCCGGAAAAGCTTTTCTTAGCACCATTTTCACTAGAGTCAAAGCTTATCCATGAAATAGGGCAAACTTGGGCTCTCATAATAATCTATATTCTTTTGGTGATTAAGACTAGAAAGACATTCTCTTTATTGGATACATGATGCTTTGGCTTGGTAAGAAAGACATTTCTTTCCACCAATTTTTTTAGAATCAATATCTATCTGTCAAATAGGACAAACTTGGATTCCTGCAATTATCTCAATTCTTTTGGTGATTGGGCAATAAGTACATTCTCATCATTGGGATACACCAAATTGATGCTTTGGTTTGGTAGGAAAAGCTTTTCTTTCCACCATTTTCCTTAGAATTAAAATTTGTCCATGAAATGGGCAAACTTGGATTCTCATAATAATCTCCATTCTTTTTATGATTGGGCACTAGAAAGACATTCTCCTTATTGGATACATGATTTTGATGTTTTCGCTTGGCAAGAAAAGCTTTTCTTCCTGCCATTTTCCTTAGAATCAATAACTATCTATCAAATAGGACAAACTCAGATTCTCGTAATTATCTCTATTCTTTTAGTGATTGGGCACTATAAACACATTCTCATCATTGGGGTGCACGATACTGATACTTTGGCTTGGTATGAAAATCTTTACTTTTCACTATTTTCTTTAAAATCAAAGTTATCTGTTAAAAAAGACACATTTGGATTCTTATAAGAACCTCCAATCTTTTGGTGATATGGCATTCTAAACACATTCTTCTCATTGGGATACATGATATTGATGCTTTTGTGTGGCAGGAAAAGCTTCTCTTTCCACCATTTTCCTTAGAATCTATGTTCATCCATCAAATAGGACAAACTTGGATTCTAATGGTAATATCCATTCCTTTTGTGATTGGGTGCACTAAACACATTCTTCTCATTAGGACACATGAAATTGATGCTTTGGTTTGGTAGGAAAAACTTTTCTTTCCACCATTTTCCTTAGAATCAAAGTTTATTCATGAAATGAGGCAAACTTAGATTCTTATAATAATCTCTATTCTTTTGGTGATTGGGCACTAGAAAGACATTTTCCTCATTATGCTTTGGCTTGGTAGGAAAAACTTTTCTTTCTACTATTTTCCTTAGAATCAAGATCTATCTTTAAAATAAGACAAACTTAGATTCTCCTAATTATCTACATTCATTTGGTAATTGGGCATTATAAACGCTTTTTCCTTATTGGGACACACGATATTGATGCTGTTGTTTGGTAGAAAAAACTTTTCTTTCCACCATTTTCCTTAGAATCAACATTCATCTGGCAAATAAGATAAACTTGGATTTATGTAATTATTTCCATTCTTTTGGTGATTGAGCGCTATAAACGCATTCTCCTCATTGGAATATACGATACTAATGGTTTGGCTTGGTATGAAAAGCTTTATTTTTCACCATTTTCTTTAGAATCAAAGTTCATCCGTTAAGTGGGATAAACTTGGATTCCCATAATAATCACCATTCTATTGGTGATTAGGCTCTATAAACAGATTCTCCTCATTGGGATACATGATATTGATGCTTTTGTTTGGCAAGAAAAGCTTTTCTTTCTACCATTTTCCTTTTAATCAAAGTTCCTCCCTCAATCGGGGCACACTTGGATTCTTGCAATAATACCATTCTTTTTGTGATTGAGTGCTATACACACATTCTCCTCATTAGGATACATGAAATTGGTGGTTTGGTTTCGCAGGAAAATATTTTATTTCCACCATTTTCCTTAGAATCAATATATATCTACCAAATAGGACAAACATGGATTGTCGTAATGGTCTCCATTTTTTGGTGATTGGGCATTATAAACACATTTTCCTAATTGTGATACATGATAATGATGCTTTTGTTTGGTAGGAAAAGCTTTTTTTCCCATTATTTTACTTACAAGTAAAGCTTATCTATTAAATGGGACAAACTTAGACTCTTCTAATAATCTCTATTCTTTTAGTGATTTGACACTATAAACACACTCTCTTTATTGGGATACACGATATCGATGCTTTTGTTTGGCAGGAAAAGCTTTTATTTTTATCACTATCCTTAGAATCAAGGTTCATTAAACAAAAGGGAAAAACTTAAATTCTCCTAATAATCTCTATTCTTTTGGTCATTGGGCACTATAAACACATTCTCTTCATTAGGATACATGATATTGTTCTGTTTGGCCGGCAAACCTTTTTTCCCATCATTTTCCTTAGAATTAAAGTACATTTGTCAAATGGAACCCATTTAGATTCTCATAATAATCTCCATTTTTCTATTGATTAGGCAATATAAACATGCTCATGTTATTGGAATACACGATATTGATGCTTTTGTTTGGCCGAAAAAGCTTGTTTTTCCACCATTTTCATTAGAATAAAAGTACATTCGTTAAACGGGACAAAGTTTGATTGTTATAATAATCTCAATTCTTTTTGTGATTGGGCACTATAAACACATTCTCTTTATTGGGATACATGAAATTAATGCTTGGTTTTTGCAGGAAAAGCTTTTCTTTCCATCATTTTCCATAGAATCAAAGCTCGTCTGTGAAATAGGGCAAACTTGGGTTCTTATAATAATCTCTATTCTTTTGGTGATTGGGCACTAGAAAGACATTTTCCTCATTATGCTTTGGCTTTGTGAGAAAACCTTTTATTTCCATTATTTTCCTTAGAATCAAGATTTGTCTTTAAAATAGGACAAACTTGGATTCTCCTAATTATCTCTATTCTTTTGGTGATTGGGCACTATAAATGCTTTTTTCTTATTGGGACACATGATATTAATGCTGTTGTTTTGTAGAAAAAGCTTTTCTTTCCACCATTTTCCTTAGAATCAATATTCATCCAGCAAATAAGACAAACTTGGATTTATGTAATTATTTCCATTCTTTTGGTGATTGTGCACTATAACGCATTCACCTCATTGGAATATACGATACTGATGGTTTGGCTTGGTATGAAAAGCTTTATTTTTCACCATTTTCTTTAGAATCAAAGTTCATTTGTTACGTGGGATAAACTTAGATTCCCATAATAATCACCATTCTATTAGTGATTAGGCTCTATAAATAGATTCTCCTTATTGGGATACACGATATTGATGCTTTTGTTTGGCAAGAAAAGCTTTTCTTTTTACCATTTTCCTTTTAATCAAAGTTCCTCCCTCAAATGGGGCAAACTTGGATTCTTGCAATAATACCATTCCTTTTGTGATCGAGTGCTATACACACATTCTCCTCATTAGGATACATGAAATTGATGGTTTAGTTTTGTAGGAAAATATTTTGTTTCCACCATTTTCCTTAGAATCAATATATATCTACCAAATAGGACAAACATGGATTGTCATAATGATCTCCATTTTTTGGTGATTGGGCATTATAAATACATTCTCCTTATTGGGATACACGATAATGATGCTTTTGTTTGGCAGGAAAAGCTTTTTTTCCCATAATTTTACTTACAAACAAAGCTTATCTATTAAATGGGACAAACTTGGACTCTTCTAATAATCTCTATTCTTTTAGTGATTGGGCACTATAAACACACTCTCCTTATTGGGATACACGATATCGATGCTTTTGTTTGACAGGAAAAGCTTTCATTTCTCTATCATTATCCTTATAATCAATGTTCATTAGACAAAAGGGGAAAACTTAAATTCTGCTAATAATCTCCATTTTTTTGTCATTGGGTACTATAAACACATTCTCTTCATTGGGATACATATTATTATTGTGTTTGGCTAGCAAACCTTCTTTTCCCACCATTTTCCTTAAAGTTAAAGTACATTCGTCAAATGGAACACATTTAGATTGTCATAATAATCTCCTTTTTTTATTGATTAAGCAGTATAAACTTGTTCACATTATTGGGATAGATGATATTGATGCTTTTGTTTAGCCAAAAAAGTTTTTCTTTCCACCATTTTCCTTAGAATAAAAGTACTTATATTAAACGGCACAAAGTTTAATTGTTATAATAATCTCAATTTTTTTGTGATTGAGCACTATAAACATATTCTCCTCATTGAGGTACATGAAATTAGTGCTTTGGTTTGGTAGGAAAAGCTTTTCTTTCCACCGTTTTTTGTAGAATCAAAGCTCATCTGTGAAATAGGGCAAACTTGGATTCTTATAGTAATATCTATTCTTTTGGTGATTAGGCACTAGAAAGATAATCTTTTCATTATGCTTTGGCTTGGTGAGAAAACTTTTTTTTCCACTATTTTCTTTAGAATCAAGGTCTATCTTTAAAATAGGAAAAACTTAGATTCTCATAATTATCTCCATTCTTTTGGTGATTGGGCACTATAAACACTGTTTCCTTATTAGGACACATGATATTGATGTTGTTGTTTGGTAGAAAAAGCTTTTCTTTCCACCAATTTCCTTGAAATCAACATTTATCTGGGAACTAAGACAAACTTGGATTCATGATATTTTTTTCATTTTTTTGGTGATTGTGTGCTATAAACGCAGTTTTCTCATTGGCATATAAGATGCTGATGGTTTGTCTTGGTATGAAAAGCTTTATTTTTCACCATTATCTTTAGAATCAAAGTTTATCTGTTAAGTGGGATAAACTTGGATTCCCGTAATAATCACCATTCTTTTGGTGATGGGAGCTTTACAAACACATTCTCCTCATTGGGATACACGGTATTGATGCTTTTGTTTGGCAAGAAAAGCTTTTCTTTCTACTATTTTCCTTTTAATCAAAGTTTATCCCTCAAATAGGATAAACATGGATTCTCATAATAGTACCCACTCTCTTTTGTGATTGAGTAATATACAGACATTCTCCTCATTAGGACTTCAAAAATTGATGGTCTGGTTTCACAGGAAAATATTTTGTTTCCACCATTTTCCTTAGAATCAATATCCATCTATCAAATAGGATAAACATGGATTGTCGTAATGATCTCCATTTTTTGGTGATTGGCACTATAAACACATTCTTCTTATTGGGATACATGATAATGATGCTTTTGCTTGGCAGGAAAAGCTTTTTTCCCACCATTTTGCTTACAAGCAAAGCTTATCTGTTAAATTCGACAAACTTGGATTCTTCTAATAATTTCCATTCTTTTGGTGATTGGGCATTATAAACACACTCTCCTATTGGGATACACGATATCGATGCTTTTGCTTGGCAGGAAATGCTTTTATTTCTATCATTATCCTTAGAATCAAAGTTCATTTAACAAAAAGGAAAAACTTAAATTCTCCTAATAATCTCCATTCTTTTGGTCCTTTGGGCACCATAAACACATTCTCTTTATTGGGATACATGATATTATTGTGTTTGGCCGGCAAACCTTTTTCTCCCACTATTTTCCTTAGAATTAAAGTACATTCATCAAATGCAACACATTTGGATTCTTATAATAATCTCTATTCTTTGTTGATTGGGCAATATAAACATATTCACATTATTGGGATACACGATATTGATGCTTTTGTTTGGCCAAAAAAGCTTTTCTTTCCACCATTTTTCTTAGAATAAAAGTACATCCGTTAAACAGGACAACGTTTGATTGTTATAATAATCTCAATTCTTTTTGTGATTCAGCACTATAAACACATTCTCTTCATTGGGATACATAAAATTAATGCTTTGGTTTGGTAGGAAAAGCTTTTCTTTCCACCATTTTTCATAGAATCAAAGCTCGCCTGTGAAATAGGGCAAACTTGGATTCTTATAATAATCTCTATTATTTTGGTGATTGGGCACTAGAAAGACATTATCCTCATTATGCTTTGGCTTCGTGAGAAAACCTTTTCTTTCCATTATTTAATCAAGATCTATCTTTAAAATAGGATAAACTTGGATTCTCGTAATTATCTCCATTCTTTTGGTGATTGGGCATTATAAACACTTTTTCCTTATTGGGACACACGGTATTGATGCTGTTGTTTGGTAGAAAAAGTTTTTCTTTCCACTATTTTCCTTAGAATCAACATTTATCTAGGAAATGAGACGAACTTGGATTCATGTAATTATTTCCATTCTTATGGTGATTGGGCGCTATAAACGCATTCTCTTCATTGGCATATATGATACTAATGGTTTGGCTTGGTATGAGAAGCTTCATTTTTCACTATTTTGTTTAGAATCAAAGTTCATCCGTTAATTGGGATAAACTTGGATTCCTATAATAATCACCAATTGGGCTTTATAAACACATTCTCCTTATTAGGATACATAATATTATTATGTTTGGCAGGAAAATATTTTTCTTTCCACCATTTTCCTTAGAATCAAAATATGTTTGTCAGAGGGAACACTTGGAATCTCATAATAATCTCCACTTTTTGGTGATTGACCACATAAACACATTCTCCTTATTGGGATACATGATATTGATGCTTTTATTTAGTCAAAAAAGCTTTTCTTTCCTTCGTTTTTCTTAGAATAAAAGTTCATCTGTTGAATGGGATAAACATGGATTCTAATAATAATAACCACTCTTTTTGTGATTGGGTGCTATAAACACATTCTCCTTATTAGGATACACAAAATTAAGGCTTTGGTTTGGTAAGAAAAGCTTTTCATTCCACCTTATCTCTTAAAATCAAAGTTCATGCACTAAATGAGACAAACATGGATTTTCATAATAATCACCATTATTTTTGTGATTGGGCACTATAAGCACACTCCTTATTTGGATATACGATATTGATGCTTTTGTTTGGTGGGAAAAGCTTTTATTTCTACTATTTTCCTTAGAATCAATGCCTGTTTGGCAAATGAGACAAACTTAGATTCTCGTAATTATCTCCATTTTTTTATGATTCGGCACTATAAAGAGTGGATACACAATATTGTTGTGTTTGGTAGGAAAAGCTAATCATTCCACCATTTTCCTTTGAATTAAAATACGTTCATCAAAGGAAACACTTTAATTCCTGTGATAATCTCCATTCTATGGGTGATTGGGCACTATAAACACATTATGCTCATTAGGATGCATAATAGTGATGCTTTTGTTTGGCAGGAAAAGCTTTTCTTTCCACCATTCTCCTTAGAATCAAAGTTCATTTGTCAAAATGGGACAAACATGGATTCTCATAATAATCTCCAATCGTTTGGTAATTGGGCACCATAGACACATTTATTATATTATGATACACGATATTGATGCTTTTGCTTGGCAAGAAAAGCTTTTCTTTCCACCATTTTCCTTAGTATCGAATTTCATCCATTAAAATAGGATAAACAAGGATTCTCATAAAAATCTCTAGTCATTTATTGATTAGGCATTATGGACACATTCCCCTTATTGGGATCCACAATATTGAAGCTTTTGTTTTCACCATTTTCCTTAGAATCAAAGCCCATTCGTCAAATCAGAGAAACATGGATTCTTATAATAATCTCTATTCTTTTGGTGATAGGGCACTCGTTATAAACATATTCTTTTCATCAGGATGCACGATATTAAAGTTTTTCTTTGGCAAGAAAAGCTTTTCATTCCACCATTTTCCTTAGAATCAAAGTTCATCCATTAAAATGGTACAAACTTGGATTCTCGTAACAATTACCAATATTTTGGTGATTAGGCGTTATAGACATATTCTCTTCCTTGGGATCCACGACATTAAGGCTTTTGTTTCACTGGAAAAGCTTTTGTTTTCACCATTCTCTTTAAAATCAAAGCTCATCTATCAAGTGGGACAAACATGATTCTCACAATAATCTCTAATCTTTTAAGGGTTAGGAACTCATTATAAACACATTCCCTTCATTGTGATACATGATATTAAGACTTTTGTTTGGCAGGAAAAGCTTTTCTTTTTACCCTTTTCCTTAGAATTAAAGTTTGTCCGTCAAATGGGACAAATTTGGATTATAATTGTACTATCCATTTTTTCGTGATTGGGTGCAATAAACACACTCTGCCCATTGAGATACATGATATTAATGCTTTGGTTTAGCATGAAAAGCTTTTTTTTCTGCCATTTTCTTTAGAATCAAAGTTCATCCGTCAAATGGGACAAACTTGGATTCTCGATATAATCTCCAATCTTTTGGTGATTGGGCACTATAAACAAATTCTCTACATTGAGATACACTATATTGATTCTTTTGTTTGGCAGAAGCAACATTTCTTTCCACCATTTTCTTTTGGATCAAAGTTCATTCATCAAACAGGGCATACTTGGATTCCTATAATAATCTTATTTTTTGGTGATTGGGTACTATAAACTCATTCTTCTCTTTCGGATACATAAAATTGATGCTTTGGTTTAACAAGAAAAGCTTTTTATTCCACCATTTTTCTTAGAATTAACGTTCATCTGTCAAATGGGACAAACATAGATTCTTGTAATAATCCCCATTTTTTTGGTTATTGGGCACAATAAACACATTATTCTCATTGGGATACACGATATTGACGCTTTTGTTTGATAGGAAATGCCTTTCTTTCCATCATTTTTCTTTATCAAAGTTCATCCATCAAATGGGACAAATGGGTTTTCTCATAATAATACCTATTTTTTTGTGAATGAGCGCTATGCACAGATTCTCCTCATTATGACATACGAAATTGATGCTTTGGCTTCACAAGGAAAGCTTTTCTTTTCATAATTTTCTTTAGACTCAATATCCATTTGTCAAATAGGACAAACATAGATTCTCATAATAATCTCTATTTTTTTGGTGATTGGGCATTATAAACACATTCTCCTCATTAGAATACACGATATTGATGCTTTTATTTGGGAAAAAAATCTTTTCTTCCCACCATTTTCTTTAGAATCAAAGTTTATCCATCAAAATGAGACAAACTTGGATTGTTATAATAATCTCTAATCTATTGGTGATTGGGCACTATAAAGACATTCTCTACATTGGGATACACGATTTTGATGCTTTATTTGGTAGGAAAAAATTTTGTTTCCATCCTATTCCTTTTCATCTGTCAAACAGGACAAACTTAGACTCTTGTAATTATGTTAATTCTTTTTGTTATTGGGCACTATAAATACATTCTTCTCATTTGGACACATAAACTTGATGCTTTGGTTTGTCGAGAAAAGCTTTTCATTCCATCATTTTTCTTAGAATTAAAGTTTTACCGTTAAATGAGATAAACATGGATTCTTGTAATAATCACCATGTTTTTTTGATTGGGCACTATAAAAACATTTTCCTTATTATGATAAACGATATTGATGCTTTTGTTTGGTAGGAAAAGCTTTTTTTTTCACCATTTTCTTTAGAGCTAAAGTTCATCTGTTAAATGGGATAAACTTGGATTCTCATAATAATAACCATTCTTTTGGTGACTGGGCACCATAAACATATTCCCCTCATTCGAATATGGACTATTGATGATTTGGTTTGGTAGCAAAAGCTATTCTTTTCACTATTTTCCTTAAAGTCAAAGTTTATTGGTCAAATGGGCTAACTTGGATTTTTATAATAATCACCATGTTTTTGTGATTAGGCATTATAAAAACACTCTCCTTATTAGGATACACTATATTACAGCTTTTGTTTGGCAGGAAAAGCTTTTCTTTCCACCATTTTCCTTAGAATCAAAGTTCGTCCGTCAAACGGGATAAACTTAGATTCTCATAATTATCTCAATTCTTTTGGGGATTAGGCACTATGAACATTTTTCTCATTAGGATACACGATATTGATGCTTTTGTTTGGCAAGAAAAGCTTTTTCTTTCCATTATTTTCCTTTTAGTCTAAGTTTGTTTGTCTAATGGGACAAACTTGGATTCTCATTGTAATAAGCATTCTTTTTGTGATTAAGTGCTATAAACACATCTTGTCATTAAAGTACACAAAACTAATGCTTTGGTTTCACAGGAAAAGCTTTTTTTTCCACCATTTTCTTTGGAATCAATATTGATCTATCAAATAGGACAAATGTGGATTATCCTAATAATCTCCACTCATTTGGTAATTAGGCACTATAAGCACATTTTCCTTATTGGGTTGCATGATATGGATGGTTTTGTTTGGCAGGAAAATATTTATTTCCACCTTTTGCCTTTTCATCTGTCAAACAAGACAAACTTTCATTCTCATAGTAATCTCAATTTTTTCAGTAATTGGGCACTATAAACACATTCTTCTCGTTAGGACACATGAAATTGATGCTTTGGTTTGGCAAGAAAAACCTTTCATTCCACCATATTCTTTAGAATCAAAATTTGTCCTTTAAATTAGGCAAACATGGATTCTTATAATAATCACCATTTTTTTTGTGATTGGGTGCTATAAAAACACTCTCCTTATTTGGATACACAATGTTAATGCTTTTGTTTGGTAGGAAAAGCTTTTCATTCCATCATTTTCCTTAGCCCATCAAATGGGACAGATAGATTCTCATAATAATCTCAATCCCTTTAGTGATTGACACTACAGATACATTTTCCTTATTGGGATACGCGATATTGATGCTTTGGCTCGACAAGAAAAGCTTATTTTTCCTTAGAATCAAGGTTCGTTTATCAAATAGCACAAACTTTTATTCTCATAATATCTCCATTCTTTTTATTATTGGGCACTATAAATGCATTCTCCTCATCGGGACACATGAAATTTATGCTATGATTTCGCAAGAAAAGCTTTTCATTCCACCATTTTCATTAAAATCAAAGTTCATCCATCGACTGGTACAAACATGGATTCATGTAATAATTACCAATCTTTTGGTGATTTGGCCCTGTAAACATATTTTCCTCATTAGGATACATAATATTGGTGCTTCTATTTGGCACAAAAAGCTTTTCTTTCCACCATTTTCTTTAGAACCAAAGCTCATCCGTCAATGGGACAAACTTTGATTCCTGTAATAATCTTTGTTTTTTTCATGATTAGGCACTATAAATGCATTCTCTTCACTAGAATACTTGATATTGATGCTTTTGTTTGGCAAGAAAAGCTTTTCTTTCCACCATTGTCCTCATAATCAAAGTTCATCCATTAAAATGGGATAAACATGGATTCTCATAATAATCTCTAGTCTTTAGCGATTGAGCACTTTAGACAGATTCTCCATATTGGTATACACGATTTAATTCTTTTGTTTAGCAGGAAAAGCTTTTCTTTCCATGTTTTCCTTTGAATCAAAGTTCATCCATAAAATAGGACAAACTTGGATTCTCATAATTATCTCAATTCTTTTAGGTTTTGGGCACTATAAACACTTTCTTCTGATTGGGGTACATGATATTGATGCTTTTGTTTGACAAGAAAAGCTTTTTTTTCATCATTACCTTTTAGTCAAAGTTCATCTGTCAAATGGGATAAACATGGATTCTCATCATAATACCCATTTTTTTTGTGATTGAGTGTTATAAACACATTCTCTTCATTAGAGTACACAAAATTAATGCTTTGGTTTTGTACGAAAAGCTTTTCTTTCCACCATATTTGTTGGAATCAATATTGATTTGTCAAATAGGACAAGCATGGATTATCCTAATAATCTCCATTCATTTGGTGATTGGGCACTATAAACACATTTTCCTTATTCAGATACACGATATTGATGGTTTTGCTTGGCAAGAAAAGATTTCTTTCCACCATTTTCCTTTTCTTTTAATGAAAGGACAAACTTTGACTCTCATAATAATCTTAATTCTTTTGGTGATTGGGCACTATAAACACATTTTTTCGTTAGGACACACAAAATTGATGCGTTGGTTTAGCAAGACAAATCTTTCATTTCACCATTTTCCTTAGAATCAAAGTTTGTCCTTTAAATGAGATAAACCTGGATTCTCATAATAATCACCATTGTTATTGTGATTGGGCACTATAAAAACACTTTCCTTTGTAGGATACATGACATTAATGCTTTTGTTTGGCAGGAAAAGCTTTTTCTTCCATTGTTTTCCTTAGAATCAAAGTTTGTCCGTCAAATGGGACAAACATGGATTCTTGTAATTATCTCCATCCCTTTAGTGACTGACACTACAGATACACTCTCCTTATTGGGATACACGATATTGATGCTGTGGCTTGGCAAGAAAAACTTATTTTTCCTTAGAATCTAAGTTCATCTATCAAATAGGACAAACTTGTTTTCTCATAATATCTCCATTTTCTTATTATTGGGCACTATACATACATTCTCTTCATCGGGAGACACGAAATTGATGCTTTAGTTTGAGAAAAAAGCTTTTCAATCCACCATTTTCATTAAAATCAAACTTCATCCATCGACTCGTACAAACTTAGATTCTTATAATAATCACCATTCTTTTGGTGATTGGGCCCTGTAAACCCATTTTCATCATTGGGATACATAAATATTGGTGCTTCTGTTTGGCACGAAGAGCTTATCTTTCCACTATTTTCTTTAGAATTAAAGTTCATCCTCCAAATGGGTAAAACTTTGATTCTCAAAGTAATCTATGTTCTTTTGGTGATCGAGCACTATAAATAGATTTCCTCATTGGGATACATGATATTGATACTTTTGTTTGGCAGGAAAACCTTTTCTTTCCACCATTCTCCTCATAATCAAAGTTTATCCATCAAAATGGGACAAACATGGATTCTTATAATAATCTCCAACCTTTGAGCAATTAGGCACTATAGATACATTCTTTATATTGGAATACACGATATTGATTCTTTTGTTTGGCAAGAAAAGCTTTTCTTTCCACATTTTCCATTGAATCAAAGTTTGTCCATCAAACAGGACAAACTTGGATTCTCATAATTATCTCAATTCTTTTAGGGATTAGGCACTACAAACACTTTCTTCTCATGAGGATACACGATATTGATGCTTTTGTTTGGAAAGAAAAGCTTTTCTTTCCAACATTTTCCTTTTAGTCAAAGTTTATCCATTAAATGGGACAAACTTGGATTCTCATCATAATACCCATTCTTTTTGTGATTGAGTGCTATAAACACTTTCTCCTCTTTAGAGTACATGAAATTGATACTTTGGTTTCACAGGAAAAGTTTGTCTTTCCACCATTTGCTTGGAATCAATATTTATCAGTCAAATAGGGCAAATGTGGATTATCCTAATAATCTCCAATATTTTAGTGTTTGGGCACTATAAATACATTTTCCTCATTGGGATACATGATATAGAGGGTTTTGTTTGGCAGGAAAACATTTCTTTCCACCATTTTCTTTTTCATTTAACAAACAAGACAAACTTTGATTCTCATAATAATCTCAATTCTTTTGGTGATTGGGCACTATAAACACAGTCTTCTCATTGGGACACACATAATTAATGCTTTGGTTTGGCAAGAAAAGCCTTTTATTTCACCATTTCCCTTAGAATCAAAGTTTGTCCTTCAAATGAGACAAACATGGATTCTCGTAATAATCACCATTGTTTTTGTGATTGGGCACTATAAAAACACTCTCTTTATTAGGATACATGGCATTAATGCTATTGTTTGGTAGGAAAAGCTTTTCTTTCCACCATTTTCTTTAGAATCTAAGTTTATCCCTTAAATGGGATAAACTTGGATTCTCGTAATAATCACCACTCTTTTATGATTGGGCACTATAAACATAATCTCCTTATTTGGTACGCACTATTGATGATTTGGTTTGGCAGGAATAGCTTTTCTTTCCACCATTTTCCTTAGAATCAAAGTTCATCCATCAAATAGGACAAACTTGGATTCCCATAAAAGTCACCATTTTTTTATTGATTGGGCACTATAAACACATTCTCCTCATTGGGATCCATGATATTGAAGCTTTTGTTTGGCAGGAAAAGCTTTTCCACCACTTTGCTTGAAATCAAAGTTCATCCATCAAAAGGGGCAAACATGGATTCTCGAAATAATCTCTATTCTTTTGGTGATTGGGCAATATAGACACATTTTCCTTATTGGGATACATGATATTGATGCCTTCGTTGGATAGAAAAAGCTTTTCTTTCCACCATTTTGCTAAGAATTAAAGTTCATCCATCAAAATAGGACAAACTTGGATTCCCATAATAATCTCCAATCTTTTAGCGATTATGCATTATAAACACATTCCTTTCATTGGGATACACGATATTATGCTTTTGTTTGGCAGGAAAAGCTTTTCTTTACCATTTTCCTTAAATCTAAGTTCATCCCTCTAATAAGATGAACTTGGATTCTAATAGTAATATCCATTTTTTTTGTGGTTGGGTGCTATAAACGCATTCTTCCCATTGAGATATATGATATTGATGCTTTGGTTTAGCAGGAAAAACTTTTCTTTCTGCCATTTTCCTTAAAATCAAAGTTCATCCATCAGATGGGCCAACTTAGATTCTCATATTAATATCCATTGTTTTAGTGATTAGGCACGATAAACATATTCATCTTATTGGGATCTATGATATTGATGCTTTGGTTATTGTAGAAGGTTTTCTTTTTGATGTTTTCCTAAGAATCAGAGTTCATCCGTCAAGTGGGAAAAACTTGGATTGGCATAACAATCTCCAAGCATTTGGCGATTGGGCACTATAAACACATTCTTATAGTTGGGATACATAAAATTGATGCTATGGTTTGGCCGGGGAAGCTTTTCATTCCATCGTTCCTTAAATGGGACAAACTTGGATTCTCACAATAATGTTCATCCCTTGTGTGACTGAGCACTATAAATACATTCTCCTCATTAGGATACACGCTATTGATGCTTTGGCTTGGCAAGAAAAGCTTTTCTTTTCACCATTTTCCTTAGAATCAAAGTTCTTCTATCAAGTGGGACAAACTTGTGTTCTCGAAATAATCTCCATTCTTTTTATGATTTGGCATTATAAAAAATTTTCCTCATTGGGACACATGAAATTGATCCTTTGGTTTGCTAGAAAAAGTTTTTTATTCCATCATTTTCGTTAAAATGAAAGTTCGTCCATCAATTAGGAGAAACTTGGATTCTTGTAATAATTGCCATTCTTTTGGTGATTGGGCACTATACTGATTTGGGATGCATAATATTGATGCTTTGGTTTGTCAGGAAAAGCTTTTTTTTTCATAATTTTTCTTAGAATAAAAGTTCATTGGACAAATGGGACAAATTGTGACTCTCATAATAATCACCATTCATTTGGTGATTGGGCCCTGTAAACACATTATCCTCATTAGGATACACAATATCGGTGCTTTTGTTTGGCAGGATAAGCTTTTCTTTCCACCATTTTCCTTAGAATCAAAGTTCGCCTGTCAAATAGGATAAAATTAGATTATCAGAATAATCTCTATTCTTTGATGATTAGGCATTATAAACATAATCTCCTTATTGACATACACAATATTGATACTTTATTTGGCAGGAAAAGCTTTTGTGCACACTATTTTCCTTAGAATCAAAGTTCACCCTTCAAAATGGCACAAACATGGATTCTCATAATAATCTCAAATCTTCTGTTGATATGGCACCATGGACACATTCCCCACATTGGGATACATGATATTAATGCTTTTGTTAACAGGAAATGCTTTTCTTTCCATTATATTCCTCTAAATCAAAGTTCATCCGTTAAATGCGATAAACTTGGATTCTCGTAATAATATCTATTCTTTTGGTGATTTGGCACTATAAACACATTTTTCTCATTCAGATACACAAAATTCATGCTTTGGTTTGGCAAGAAAGGCTTTTCATTCCACCATCTTCTTTAGAATCAATGTTCATCTACCAAATAGGACAAACATAAATTCTCATAATAATCTCCATATTTTTGGTGATTGGACACTATAAACACATTCTCCTCATTAGGATACACAGTATTAATGCTTTGTTTGCTAGGAAAAGCTTTTTTTTTCACCATTTTCTTTAGTTTCAATGTTCATATGTCAAATTGGATAAAGTTGGATTCTCATAATAATATCCATTGTTTCAGCGATTAGGCATGATAATCACATTCTACTCATTGGGATGCACGATTTTGATTCTTTGGAGTGGTAGGAAAAGCCTTTCATTCCACCATTTTCCTTAGAATCAATGCTCATCCGTAAAAGGGGACAAACAAAAATTCTCACAATAATCTCCATTCCTTTGGCGATTGGGCACTATAAACACATTCTCCTTATTGGGATACACGATATTGATGCTTTTGTTTGGCAGGAAAAGCTTGTTTCTACCATTTTCCTTAGATTCAATGTTCGTCTGTCTAATGGAACAAATTTGGATTCTCATAATAATTTCTATTCTTTTGGTGATTGGGCATGATAAGCACATTCTGCCCATTGGGATACACGATTTTAATTCTTTGTATTCGCATGAAAAACTTTTCATTTCACCATTTTCCTTAAAATCAATGTTCATCTGTCAAATAGGACAAAGTTGGATTCTCGTAATAATTTCTATTTTTTGGTGATTACGCATGATAAACACATTCTCCTCATTGGGATGCATGGTTTTGATATTTTCGATTGGCAGGAAAAGCTTTTCATTCCATTATTTTCCTTAAAATCAAAGTTCATCTATCAAATAGGATAAACTTCGGTTCTTGTAATAATCTCCATCTTTTTGGTGATTGAGCATTATTAATAGATTCTCCTCATTGGGATACATTATATTGATGCTTTAGTTTAGCAGGAAAAGCTTTTCTTTCCACTATTTTCCCTTGAGTCAAAGTTCATATGTCAAAATGGGACAAACATGGATTCTCATAATAAACTCCAATCTTTTGGTCATTGGGCAATATAAACACATTCTCCTTACTAGGATACATGATATTGACGCCTTTGTTTGGTAGAAAAAGCTTTTCTTTTCACCATTTTTCTAAGAATCAATGTTCACCCGTCAAAATGGGATAAACTAGGATTCTTGTAATAATCTCTAATCTTTTGGCAATTGGGAATTATAAACACATTCCCCTCATTGGGGTACACGATATTATGCTTTTGTTGGCAAGAAAAGCTTTTCTTTCTACCATTTTCCATTTAGTCAAAGTTCATCTCTCAAATAAGACAAACTTGGATTCTAGTAATAATACCCATTCTTTTTGTGATTGAGTGCTATAATCACATTCTCCTCATTAGACTACACAAAATTAATGCTTCGGTTTCATAAGAAAAGCTTTTCGTTCCGCCATTTTCCTTAGATTCAATGTTCATTCATCAAATGAGATAAAGTTGGATTTTTGTAATGATATCCATTCTTTTGGTGATTGGGCATGATAAACACATTCCGCTCATTGGGATGCATGATTTTGATTCTTTAGATTTGCAAAAAAGCTTTTCATTCCACTATTTTCCTTAGAATGAACGTTCGTCCGTCAAATGGGATACGTGAAAATTCTCATAGTAATCCCCGTTCTTTTGGTGAGTGGGCACTATAAACACATTCCCCTCATTGGGATACACGATATTGATGCTTTTGTTTAGGAGGAAAAGCTTTTTTTTCCACCATTTTCCTTAGTTTTAATGTTCATCAGTTAAATGGGACAAAGTTGGATTCTCGTAATAATATCCATTGTTTTGGTGATTAGGCATGATGAACACATTCTCCTCATTGGGATAATGGTTTTGGTTTTTTCGATTAGCAAGAAAATTTTTTCATTCCACCATTTTCTTTAAAATCAAAGTTTGTCTGTCGAATGGGACAAACTTGGACTCTTGTAATAATCGCTATTCTTTTAGTGATTGAGCATTATTAATAAATTCTCCTCATTGGGATGCATTATATTGATGCGTTAGTTTGGCAAGAAAAGCTTTTCTTTCCACTGTTTTCCTTTGAATCAAAGTTCATTTGTCAAAATAGGACAAACATGGATTCTCATAATAATCTCTAATCTTTTGGTGATTGGGCAAACTTTGTTTGGTAGAAAAAGCTTTTCTTTTTACCATTTTTTGAAGAATCAATGTTCATCCGTCAAAACAGGATAAACTTGGATTCTTATAATAATCTCCAATCTTTTAGCAATTGGGAATTATAAACATATTCCCCTCATTGGGATACACGATCTTATGCTTTTGTTGGCAAGAAAAGCTTTTCTTTCCACCATTTTCCTTTTAGTCAAAGTTCATTTGTCAAATAAAACAAACTTGGATTCTAGTAATAATACCTATTCTTTTTGTGATTGAGTGCTATAATCACATTCTCCTTATTAGACTACACGAAATTGATGCTTTGGTTTCACAAGAAAAGCTTTTCTTTCCACCATTTTCCTTAGAATCAATGTTCGTTCGTCAAATGGGACAAAGTTGGATTCTCGTAATAATATCCATTCTTTTGGTGATTGGACACAATAAACACATTTCACTCATTGGGATGCATAATTTTGATTCTTTAGATTCGTAGGAAAAGCTTTTCATTCTACTATTTTCCTTAGAATCAACGTTCGTCCGTCAAATGGGATAAACGAAAATTCTCTTAGTAATCCCCATTCTTTTGGTGAGTGGGCACTATGACACATTCTCCTCATTGGGATACATGATATTGATGGTTTTGTTTAGGAGGAAAAGTTTTTCTTTCCACCATTTTCCTTAGTTTTAATGTTCATCAGTCAAATAGGACAAAGTTGGATTCTCATAATAATATCCAATGTTTTGGTGATTAGGCATGATAAGCACATTCTCCTTATTGGGATAATGGTTTTGGTTTTTTTGATTGGTAGGAAAATTTTTTCATTCCACCATTTTCTTTAAAATCAAAGTTTGTCTGTCAAATGAGACAAACTTGGACTCTTGTAATAATCTTCATTCTTTTGGTGATTGAGCATTATTAATAAATTCTCCTCATTGGGATACATCATATTGATGCTTTAGTTTGGCAGGAAAAGCTTTTCTTTCCATTGTTTTCCTTTGAATCAAAGTTCGTTTGTCAAAATAGGACAAACATGGATTCTCATAATAATCTCCAATCTTTTGGTGATCGGGCAACCTTTGTTTGGTAGAAAAAGTTTTTCTTTTTGCCATATTCGTAAGAATCAATGTTCATCTATCAAAATGGGATAAACTTGGATTCTTGTAATAATCTCTAATCTTTTGGCAATTGGGAATTATAAACATATTCCCCTTATTGGGATACACGATATTATGCTTTTGTTGGCAAGAAAAAGCTTTTCTTTCCACCATTTTCCTTTTAGTCGAAGTTTATCTATCAAATGAGACAAACTTGGATTCTAATAATAATACCCATTCTTTTTGTGATTGAGTGCTTTAATCACATTCTCCCCATTAGAGTACACAAAATTGATAATTTGGTTTCACAAGAAAAGCTTTTCTTTCCACCATTTTCCTTAGATTCAATGTTTGTTCATCAAATGGGACAAAGTTGGATTCTCATAATAATATCCACTCTTTTGGTGATTGGGCACGATAAACATATTTCACTCATTGGGATGCACGATTTTGATTATTTAGATTTGTAGGAAAAGCTTTTCATTCCACTATTTTTCTTAGAATAAATGTTCATCCGTTAAATAGGACAAACAAAAATTCTCATAGCAATTCCCATTCTATTGGTGAGTAGGCACTATAAACACATTCTCTTCATTGGGATACACGATATTAGTGCTTTTGTTTGGAAGGAAAAGCTTTTCTTTCCACCATTTTCCTTAGTTTTAATGTTCATCAGTCAAATGGGACAAAGTTGGATTCTCGTAATAATATCCATTGTTTTGGTGATTAGGCATCATTAACACATTCTTCTCATTGGGATGATGGTTTTGGTTTTTTGGATAGGTAGGAAAATCTTTTCATTCCACCATTTTCTTTAAAGTAAAGTTTATCTATCAAATGGGACAAACTTGGACTCTTGTAATAATCTCCATTCTTTTGGTGATTGTGCATAAATTCTCCTCATTGGGATACATTATATTGATGCTTTAGTTTGGCAAGAAAAGCTTTTCTTTCCACTGTTTTCTTTTGAATCAAAGTTCATTTGTCAAAATAAAACAAACATGGATTCTCATAATAATCTCCAATCTTTTGGTGATTGGGCAACCTTTGTTTGGTAGAAAAAGCTTTTCTTTTCACCATTTTCTTAAGAATCAAAGTTCATCCATCAAAATGGGACAAACTTGGATTCTTGTAATAATTTCTAAAGCTTTGGCAATTGGGCATTATAAACACATTCCCCTCATTGGGATACATGATATTATGCTTTTGTTTGGCAGGAAAAGCTTTACTTTCCACCATTTTCCTTTTAGTCAAAGTTTATTCATCAAATGGGACAAACTTGGATTCTAATATTAATACCTATTCTTTTTGTGATTAAGTGCTATAATCACATTCTCCTTATTAAAGTACACAAAATTGATGCTTTGGTTTTGCAGGAAAAGCTTTTCTTTCCACCATTTTCCATAGATTTAATGTTCATCCCTCAAATAGGACAAAGTTGGATTCTTGTAATAATAACCATTCTTTTGGTGATTGGGCACGTTAAGCACATTCTGCTTATCAGGATGCATGATTTTGATTCTTTGGATTGGCAGGAAAAGCTTTTCATTCCACCATTTTCCTTAGAATCAATTACTATCTGTCAAATGGGACAAACAAAAATTCTAATCCCTATTCTTTTGATGATTGTGTGCTATAAACATGTTATCCCCATTGAGATACACGATATTGATACTTTTGTTTGGCAGGAAATGTTTTTCTTTCCACCATTTTCCTTAGTTTCAATATTTGTCCATCAAATGGTATAAAGTTGGATTCTTTTAATAATATCATTCTTTTGGTGATTGGGCACAATAAACATATCCTCCTCATTCAAATACATGATTTTGATTCTTTTAATTGCCAAGAAAAACTTTTCATTCCATCATTTTCCTTAAAATCAAAGTTCATGGTCAAAAGGATGAACTTGGATTCTCGTAATAATCTCTATCCAATTGGTGATTGAGCACTATAAATACAATATCCTCATTGGGATACGCAATATTGATGCTCTTGTTTAGCAAGAAAAGCTTTTTTTTTCCACTATTCTCCATAGAATCAAAGTTCATCTATCAAAATAAGACAAACATGGATTCTTATAGTAATCTCCAAACTTATCATGATTGGGTATTATAGACACATTCTCCATATTGGAACACACGATCTTGATGCTTTTATTTGGCAGGAAAAAGCTTTTCTGTCCATATTTTCCTTTGAATCAAAGTTTGTCCATCAAATGGGACAAACTTGGATTCTTATAATAATCTCAATTCTTTTGGTGATTGGGCACTCTGAACACTTTCTTCTCATTAGGGTACATGATATTGATACTTTTGTTTGGCCGAAACAGCTTTACTTTCAACCATTTCCTTTTTAGTCAAAGTTCATCATCAAATGAGACAAACTTAGATTCTCATAATAATACCCATTCTTTTTGTGACTGAGTGTTATGAATACATTTTCTTTATTAGAGTACATGAAATTGGTGCTTTGGTTTCTCAGGAAAAGCTTTTCTTTCTACCATTTTCCTTAGAATCAATATTGATCTATCAAATTGGACAAAAAAATGGAGATTAAAAAATGGATTGTCCTAATAATCTCCATTTTTTTTGGTGATTGGGTTATAAACACATTTTCTTTATTGGGGTACACGATATTAATGGTTTTGTTTGGCAGGAAAAGATTTCTTTCCACTATTTTCCTTTTCATCTGATAAATGGGACAAACTTGGATTCTCATAATAATTTCAATTCTTTTAGTGATTCGGCACTATAAACACATTTTTCTCGTTAGGACACACAAAATTGATGCTTTGGTTTGGCAAGAGAAGCATTTTATTCCACCATTTTCCTTAGAATCAAAGTTTGTCCTTTAAATAAGATAAACATGGATTCTTGTAGTAATCACCATTTTTTTATAATTGGGTGCTATAAAAATACTCTGCTTATTAGGATACACGACATTAATGCTTTTGTTTGGTAGGATTTCCTTAGAATTGAAGTTCATCCATCAAATGGGATAAACTTGGATTCTCGCAACAATCACCATTCTTTTGGTTATTAGGCACTATAAACATATTCTCTTCATTTGGATACGCACTATTGATGATTTGGTTTGGCAAGAAAAGCCTTTTTTTTGCCATTTTCCTTAGAATCAATATTGATCCGTCAAATGGGATAAACTTGGATTCTTATAATAGTCACCATTTTTTTTATGATTGGGCACTATAAACACATTTTTCTCATTGGGATCCATGATATTGAAGCTTTTGTTTGGCAAGAAAAGGTTTTCTTTCCACCAATTTCCTTAGAATCAAAATTCATCCATCAAAAGGGCAAACATGGATTCTTGAAATAATCTCCATTCTTTTGGTGATTGGGCAATAAAACACATTTTCTTACTAGGATACATGATATTGATGCCTTTGTTTGGCAAAAAAATCTTTTATTTTCTCCATTTTCCTAAGAATCAAAGTTCATCTGTCAAAATGAGACAAACTTGGATTCTTGTAATAATCTCTAATCTTTTGGCAATTGGGTGTTATAAACACATTCCCCTCATTGGGATACATGATATTATGCTTTTGTTTGGCAAGAAAAGCTTTTCTTTCTACCATTTTCCTTAGAATCTAAATTCCTTCATCAAATGGGACAAACTTGGATTCTAATGGTAATATCCATTTTTTTGTGATTGGGTGATATAAACACATTCTCCTCATTGAGATACAAGATATTGATGCTTCGATTTGGTAGGAAAACCTTTTCTTTCTGCCATTTTCCTTAGAATCAAAGTTCATCCATCAAATGCGATAAACTTAGATTCTCATATTAATATCCATTGTTTTGGTGATTAGGAAAACACATTCTCCATATTGGAATATACGATATTGATACTTTTGTTTCTGCAAGAAAAGCTTTTCTTTCAAACATTTTTCTAAGAATCAAAGTTCATTTGTGAAGTGGCATAAACTTGGATTCGCATAATAATCTCTAATTATTTGGTGATTGGGCATTATAAACACATTTTTTTGATTGGGATAGATAAAATTGATGTTATGCTTTGGCAGGAGAAGCTTTTCATTCTACCATTTTTCTTAAAATCAAATTCGTTCGTAAAATAGGAGAAACTTAGATTCTTGTAATAATGTCCATCCTTTAGTGATTAAGCACTATAAATACATTCTCCTCATTAGGATACAAGATATTGATGCTTTGGCTTGGCAAGAAAAGCTTATCTTTTCACCATTTTCCTTAGAATCAAAGTTTATCTGTCAAATAGGATAAACTTGTGTTCTCATAATAATCTCTATTTTTTTATGATTAGGCACTATAAAGATATTCTCCTCATTGGGACACATGAAATTGATGCTTTGGTTTGGCAGGAAAAGCTTTGCATTCCACCATTTTTGCTAAAATCAAAGTTCATCCATCAACTGGGACAAACTTGGATTCTCATAATAATCGCCATTCTTTTGGTGATTTGGCATTATAAACATACTCTCTGCATTGGGATGCATAATATTGATGCTTTTGTTTTTCAAAAAAAGCTTTTCTACCCACCATTCTCCTTAGAATCGAAGTTCATCCGTCAAAATGGGAAAAACATGGATTCTCATAATAATCTCCAATCTTTTGGTGATAGGGCACCATGGACACATTCTTCATATTGGGATACATAAAATTGATGCATTTGTTTGGCACGAAATGCTCTTATTTCCACTTTTTTTCATAAAATCAAAGTTTTTCTGTCAAAAGGGACAAACCTAGATTCTCATAATAATCTCAATTCTTTTCGTGATTGGGCACTATAAACATATTTTTGTTATTTAGATACATAAAATTGATGCTTTAGTTTGGTAGAAAAAGCTCTTCATTCCACCATCTTTCTTAGAATCAATGTTCATTTGTCAAATAGGACAAACATAAATTCTCATGATAATCTCCATACTTTTGGTGATTTGGCACTATAAACACATTTTCTTCATTAGGATACTTGAAATTGATGCTTTTGTTTGGTAGGAAAAGCTTTTCTATCCACCATTTTTCTTAGATTTAATGCTCGTTCATCAAAGGGGATAAAGTTGAACACTCATAATAATATCCATTTTTTGGTGATTGGGCATGATAAGCATATTTTGCTCATTGGGATGCGTGATTTTGGTTCTTTGGATTAGCAAGAAAAGCTTTTCATTCCATATTTTCCTTAGAATCAATGTTCATCCGTCAAATAGGACAAACAAAAATTCTTATAATAACCTCTATTCTTTTAGAGATTAGGCACTATAAACACATTCTCCTCATTGGGATACATGATATTGATGCTTTTGTTTGGCATGAAAAGCTTTTCTTTCCATACCGTTTTCCTTAGATTCAATGTTCATATGTTAAATGGGATAAACTTGGATTCTTGTAATAATATACATTCTCTTCTTTGGGTGCAGGATTTTGATTTTTTTGGATTGGTAGCAAAAGCTTTTCATTCCAGCATTTTCCTTAAAATCAAAGTTTGTCCATCAAATGGGACAAACTTGGATTCTTGTAAAAATCTCCTTGCCTTTTGATGATTAAGCACTACAAATACATTCTGCTCATTGGGATACATGAAATTGATGCTTTAGTTTGGCATGAAAAGCCATTCTTTCCACCATTTTCCTTTGAATCAAAGTTTGCCTATCAAAAAGGACAAACTTAGAGTCTCGTATTAATCTCAATCCTTTTGGTGATTAGGCATTATAAACATTCTTCTCATTCATATACATAAAATTGAGTCTTTAGTTTGGCAAGAAATGCTTTTCTTTTTGCCTTTTTCTTTAGAATCAAAGTTAAGTCGTTAAATAGGACAAACACGTTTCATAATAATCTCTATTATTTTGGTAATTGGGCACTATAATCACATTTTCCTTATTGGGATACATGATATTGATGCTTTTGTTTGGCAGGAAAAGTTTTACTTCCTATAATTTTCCTTAGAATCAATGTTCATCTGTCAAAATAGGATAAGCTTGGATTCTCATAATAATCTCTTATATTTTTGTGATTGGGCATTATAAAGACATTCTCCATATTAGAAGAGATGATATTAATGCTTTTGTTTGGCAGGAAAAGTTTTTCTTTCCATCATTTTCCTTTTCATCTATTAAGTGGGACAAACTTGGATTCTCATAATAATCTCAATTCTTTTGGTGATTGGGCACTATAAATACATTATTCTTATTGGGATACACAAAATAAATTTAGTTTAGCAGGAAAAGCTTTTCTTTTCACCATTTTCCTTAGATTCAATGTTCATCTATCAAATGGGATAAACTTGGATTCTCATAATAATATCCATTCTTTTGGTGATTGGGCATGATAAACACGTTTTCTTCATTGGGATGAATGATTTGATTCTTTCAATTGGCAAGAAAAGCTTTTCATTCCGCCATTTTTTTTAGAGTCAAAGTTCATCTGTCAAATAAGACAACTGGGATTCTTGTAATAATCTCTATCCGTTTGGTGATTGACCATTATAAATATATTCTCCTTATTTGGATACATGATATTGATGCTTTAGTTTGGCAAGAAAAGCTTTTCTTTCCATCGCTCTGCATTGAATCAAAGTTTATTTGTCAAATAGGACAAACTTGGATTCTCGTAATAATCTCAATTATTTTGGTGATTAGGCACTATAAACACATTATTCTCATTTAGGTAAACAAAATTGATGCTTTGGTTTGGCAGGAAAAGCTTTTCATTCCACCATTTTCCTTAGAATCTACGTTTGTTTGTTTTAGAGAAATAAGTGGCTTACGAGGAATAGAAAGAAACATATTCTATTTGATCTCAAAGTCCTCTTATAGCAATCCTAGATGGGGGATCACTTGTAGGAATGACATAATGCTAATCCATGTTCCACACGGCCAAGGAAGCATTTTTTAGTACCCTTTTTGCATCAAAAATAGAGAAAGAATCAATCTCTGAATCGCTTGTTGAACTACCTTTTCACGGCACTAGGCTTTGATGTGAAAAGACCCGATCCCTTTCCTAGACTAGAATTTCTCTATTAAGATATATAGACAGAAGTTTAAATTAAATAAGTTAGCATTCGTGAAATAGGACAAACATTGATTCCTGTAATAATCTCTATTCTTTTGGTGATTGGGCATTATAAACGCATTCTCTTTATTAAGATACACGATATTGATGCTTTTGGTTGGTAAAAAAAGCTTTCTGCCATTTTCCTTTTAATCAAAGTTCACCTGTCAAATGGGACAAACTTGGATTCTCATATTAATCCCTATCCTTTTAGTGATAGGGCACTATAAACATATTCTTCTCATTGGGATACACAATATTAATGCTTTTTTTTGGCAAGAAAAGCTTTTCCTTCCACCATTTTCCTTAAAATTAAAGTTCATCCATTAAATGAGGCAGACATGGATTCTCATAATAATCTCTATTCTTTTGGTGATTGGCCACTATAAACATATTCTCTTTATTAGGATAAACGATATTGATGCTTTGATTTGGTCAAAAAGCTTTTCTTTCTTCCATTTTCTTTAGAATCAAAGTTTGTTTATCAGGTAGGACAAACTTGGATTCTCATAGTAGTTGCCATTATTGTGGTGATTGGGCATTACAAACATATTCTTATTGGGATACACGATATTGATGCTTTTGTTTAGCATGAAAAGCTTTTCTTTCAGCCATTTTCCTTAGAATCAAAGTTCATCTGTCAAAAGGGATAAACCTGGATTCCCATAGCAATAATCACATTAGGATACACGATATTGATGCTTTTGTTTAGCAAGAAAAGTTATTCTTTTCACCATTTTTCTTAGAATCAATGTTCACCTATCAAATCAAACATACTTGGATTCTCATATTAACCACCATTCTTTTAGTGATAAGGCACTGTAAACATATCTTTCTCATTTAGGTACATGATATTGATGCTTTTTTTGGTAGGAAAAGCCTTTCTTTCCACTGTTTTTCCTAGAATCAAAGTTTATCTGTCAAAAGGGATAAACTTGGATTCTTATAGTAATAATTGCATTGGCATACATAAAATTGATGCTTTTGTTGTCCAAAAAAAGCTTTTCTTTCCAACATTTTCCTTAGAATCAAAGCTCGTTTATCGAATGGGACAAACTTAGAGTCTCATATTAATCGCCATTCTTTTAGGGATAGAGCAGTATAAATAAATTTTTCTCATTGCGATACACGATATTGATGCTTTTGTTTGGTAGGAAAAGCTTTTGCTTCCACCATTTTTCTTGGAATCAAAGTTCATCCGTCAAATAGGGTAAATTAGGATTCTTATAATAATCACCATTTTTTTGGTTGTTGGGTATTATAAACACATTCTACTCATTAGGATACACAATACTGATGCTTCAGTTTGGCCGAAAAAGCTTTTCTTTCCACCATTTTCCTTAGAATCAAAGTTCATCTATCAAATGGGACAAACTTGGATTCTTATAATAATCACCATTATTTTGGTGATTCGACACTGCAGACACATTTTTCTTGTTGGGATACATGATATTGATGCTTTTGTTTAGCAAAAAAAGCGTTTCTTTCAACCATTTTTCTTAGAATCAAAGTTTATCTATCAAATGGGATAAACTTGGATTCCTATACTAATAATCGTGTTGGGTACACGATACTAATGCTTTTGTTTGGCAAGGAAAGCTATTTTTTTCACCATTTTCCATAGAATCAAAGTTCGCCTATCAAATCGAGCAAACTTGGATTCTCATATTAATCAACATTCTTTTAGTGATAGGCACTATAAACACACCCTTCCTATTAGGATACACAATATTGATGCTTTGTTTGACATAAAAAGATTTTCTTTTTACTATTTTTCTTAAAATCAAAATCTGTTCGTCAAATAAGGAAAACTCAGATTTTCATAATAATCTCTATTTTTTTGGTGATTGGGCATATAAGCACATTATACTTATCGGGATAGATGATACTAATTCTTTTTTTAGCCGAAAAAGCTTTTTTTCCACCATTTTCCTTAGAATCAAAGTTCATTTATTGAATTGGACAAACTTGGATTCTTATAATAATCACCATTCTTTTGGTGATTAGGCACTATAAACATATTATTTTTATAGGGATATACGATACTGATGCTTTTGTTTGGTAGGAAAAGCTTTTCTTTCCACCATTTTCTTAGAATCAAAGTTCGTTCGTCAAATGGAACAATCTTGCATTCTCGTAAAAATCTCCATTCTTTTGGTATTAGGCAATATAAGAACATTCTTCTTATGGGATGCATAATATTGAGGCTTTAGTTAGGTAGCAAAAGCTTTTCTTTCCATAATTTTTCTTAGAATCAAAGTTCATCCATTAAATGGGATGAACTAAGTTCTCATAATAATCTCTACTATTTTGGTAATTGGGAACTATGAACACATTTTCATCATTAGGATACATGATATTGATGCTTTTGTTTGTTAGGAAAAGCTTTTCTTTCCACCATTTTCCTTAGAATCAATATCTATCCATCAAATAGAACAAGCTTGGATTCTCATAGTAATGTCCATTCTTTTGGTGATTAGGCATTATAAACACATTCTCTTTATTAGGATACACTATATTGACGCTATGGCTTGGTATGGAAAGCTTTATTTTTCACCATTTTCTTCAAAATTAAAGTTCATCATTAAATGGGATAAACTGGACTCTCACGATAATCTTAATTTTTTTTTGGTTGGGCATTATATGCACATTCTCGTCACTGGGATACACAGTTTTGATGCTTTTATTTGGCAAGAAGAATTTTTCTTTCCAATATTTTCCTCAGAATCAAAGTTCGTCAATCAAATAGGACAAAAATTGGATTCTCGTAATAATTTTCATTCTTCTTGTGATTAAGTGCTATAAACACATTCTCCTTATTGGGATCCATGAAGTTGATGCATTGGTTTATAGGAAAAGCTTTTCTCTCCACCATTTTCTTTAGAATCAAAGTTCATCCATCAAATAGAACAAACTTAGATTCTCGTAACATTTGCCATTCTTGTGGTGATTGGGCACTATAAACATATTCTCCTCATTGGGATGCATGATATTGATACTTTTGTTCGGTAGGAAAAGCTTTTTTTTCTACCATTTCCTTTAGAATCAAAGTTAATCTATCAAATAGGGCAAACTTGAATTTTCATAATAATCTCTATTCTTTTGGCGATTAGGCACTATAAACACGTTATCATCATTAGGATACACAATATTGATGCTTTGGTTTGGCCGAAAAAGCTTTTATTTCCACCATTTTCCTTAGAATCAAAGTTCATCTATCAAATGGGATAAACTTGGATTCTCATAATAATCACCATTGGGCACTATAAACACATCCCCTCGTTAGGATACACAATATTGATGCTTTTGTTTGGCAGGAAAAGGTTTCTTTCCATTATTTTCCTTAGAATCAAAGTTTATCTGTCAAAAGGGATAAACTTGGATTCTTATAGTATACTTGCATTGGGATACCTGATGTTGATATTTTTGCTTGGCAAGAAAAGCTATTCTTTCCACCATTTTCCTTAGGATCAAAGTTCTCTATCAAATGGGATAAACTTTGATTCTTATATTAATCACCATTCTTTTAGTGATAGGGCACTATAAACACATTCTTCTTATTAGGATACACGATATTCATGCTTTTGTTTGATAGGAAAAGCTTTTCTTTCCACCATTTTCCTTAAAATCAAAGTTTATCCATAAATAGGGCAAACTTGGATTCTCATAATAATCTCAATTCTTTTGGTTATTGGGCACTATAACCATATTCTACTTACTGGGATACATGATATTGGTACTTTGGTTTGGCCGAAAAAGCTTTTATTTTCACCATTTTCCTTAGAATCTAAGTTCATCCATCAAATGGGATGAACTAGGGTTCTCATAATAATCTTCATTGTTTTGGTGATTAGGAACTATGAACACATTCTCATTGGGATACATGATATTGATGCTTTTGTTTATTAGGAAAAGCTTTTCTTTCCATAATTTTTCTTAGAATCAATATCCATCCATTAAATAGGACAAGCTTGGTTTCTTATAATAATCTCTATTTTTTTAGTAATTAGGCACTATAAAGACATTCTCCTCTTTGTGTAGACACCTAAATTCATTTAGGCTGTTTATCCTCGAAAGTCCCAAATATCCGAAAATAAAAATGTAATGGTTACTCTGATGGAGGTCAACTTCCACCAGAGGGGTTTCACATTTTTATAATTTTAATCAGTCATGTAAATAATTGGATATGCACATGATGGAGAAATTCATTTTTTTGAGCAAAAAGGATGAATCCACAAAGGAAAAATTTTTGTTTTTGAACAAGTTCTTGAAAAATTCTGAAAATTACCTCTGCAGATGATCTCATGGTCAGTTTTCCTATTTTTAAGAATTTTTTGAGATTCTTTTTGAAAAATTCAAGAAATTGGTGGTTAGATATTTTTACTGATACCGGTGTGGTTTTGTGTCAATTCTCACCCTAAAAAATCATAAATATTCGAAAAAAATATTTATTAGCATTTTCTACCATGAAATGTCAAATTCTAAATTTTATAAACTATTTTTGAATTTTGTAGTCTTACGAGTATTGTGCTCATAAATGTTACCTTTGGTTCTTATTGATCTATTTTTAGAAATTTTACAAGTTCATTTTCTTCACTTTAGAAATTAATGTTTTGAATAATAGATGGTCTTAAATTTGTTTAACTTCGGTGTCATTGAAATTCCATAATTTTTCTTGGTATTAAAATATGAGTTATTCTTTACTCGTAAAATTTTCGACAGAATCCTCTCGAGTTTCAAACATCAAAATTCATCCAATATTATTGTTTGATTCACATTAAATAAGCTTTCAAAATTTCATTTATTTTCATGAGTTCTAAACTTTTTTCTTGAACTTCCCCCGTTTTTAAAAAATCGAGTTTTCTATTTCATAAATGTTTTCGGGGGAATTGTTTTTGGTTTAAAATTTTTGAAATTCATCTAATATTGTCATTTAACTCTCATTAAATCAGTTTTGAAAAATTTAATTTATTTTATGAATTTTAAAATTTTTTCTGTTACCAAAATACAGAGTTTCTACTTCACAAATTTCTTCACTAGGATTTTTTGTATTTCATAATTTTTAAAATTCTTTAAATATTATTTTTAATCCATACTAATGCAGTTTGTAAAAAAATCAATTTATTTTATGAGCTTTGAGTTTTTTTCATATTTGTGAATTTTTCCTCGGTAAGGGTTTTCACGTAAAATTTTACGAGTTTGCCATTTTTAATTTTTTTGTACGTAAAAAAATTATTTTTAGTGTTAAATTGAATTAAATTGACCATTTGAAATTTTATTAAAAAAACATAATCTTAATTTTTACAATTTAATCTTTTAATGAATTTTTACGGTATAATTTTACATATTATATACGAATATCAATCAACATATCTATAGAAATCAATGATATCATGCATGATATCACAAGGAGACAAGAGTTATTAATCTAAATCCAATCAATGTGTCAAAAATTAAATCATATCTCAAATAAATCAAATATAAAAATAAAAAAATCAACAAATTATGATATATATTAAATGAAAGGAAATTTTATAGGGATTTTGGAAGAAAACTCATGGCAAGAAGGATTCAAAAAATCCATCATCTTGCCATCCCCTCATTTTTTAAAAAAAAGGAAAAAAAACCAAAAAAGAAAAACTTTGCTAAATAGTTTATAACTTCCATAAGCCAAAAACTTCAAAAATCCATAAAAATTACTTAGTTCTTTTATGTTCTTTCAAACTTTCAAGGTAACTTCTCTTCTAAAATCTTATATTTATGTTGATTCCATGATTGATTTCTTAGTTTTTAGTGAGTTTTATGATTGCTCGAGCTCATGGATTTCATTCCGTGTTGAAAGGCCAAGCATGAAAACAATGATTAAATTTTATGGATTTTCTTGATTTATTGGATTTTGTTGTATTTCTTCCTTTTTTTAATGAAATATTTTGTGTTCATTTGTAATAAGGATGTTATCTTCAATGATTAGATGTTTTATAATATTTATTATGTTATGTTTATGATGATTTATATTGAAATCTTAGTGATTTTTTTTTTACTTTTAAGCTTATTTTTTTATATAAATTTATGATATTATTTATGAAATTTCATGATGAAAAATTTTTACTTCGATAATGGTGATTTTGTATTTATTTTTACTTTGATTTTAGGTTTTTAAGTTATTTTGTAATATTTGTAAACTCAAGGACTAAATTGTAAATGTCTAAAAGTTTAAGGATTGGTTTGTAAGAAATAGAAATTTTTTATTTTATGGTCAAAGGATTTGACCATAAGCTTCATGTATAACTTGGAAACTGATTTTGGGTATTTCATATCATGCTTTAGGTATTTTTCACATTTTAAGGGGTATTTTATAATTTCTCAAAGTTTAGGGGCTAGTTTGTAAATAATAAAAAAAAATTTTGGTCAAAGGTGTTTGACCAAACCTTCTTGTGGATGTTCTTCATGATTTACAAGCTGATTTTTACCTGATTAGTTATATTTTATAATGATTTAGGTTATTATTTTTTTTACTTAGGTACTTAAATGTAAAATCGAGAAAATTTATGGACCCTTAGGGAAATTTAGTATTTTTAGGACAAGATGGTTATCTTTAGCATGAAATCATCTATTTAGATTATTTTAAATATTTTTAACATCCCATTGGTCCTCCGATGAGGGGCTAAAAATATAAAAACCTTTTGTATTCTTTTGGTTCTCCGTTAGGGTACGAAATGTAATTTTTTGAAAATTTGGGGACCTATTAGCAATTTTCATACTTTTGGTCATTTTGGTAATATAAATTACCCATTTAGAGTAAGAATAATCATTACTTATCCTCTT
Source organism: Adansonia madagascariensis (assembly GCA_038381835.1). Taxonomy (NCBI): domain Eukaryota; kingdom Viridiplantae; phylum Streptophyta; class Magnoliopsida; order Malvales; family Malvaceae; genus Adansonia; species Adansonia madagascariensis. The sequence goes on from JBBYHL010000004.1 coordinate 15,172,235, forward strand.
GAGTCCATTAGGGATACCGGGATACTTTTTTGTCAAAGGTATACCCCAAGGGCATTTTCATAATTTTTTTCATCGGGATGCTTTTATGCCAATGTTGAACGTTTAAGGTTCCTTTAGCCTTTTAAGGTTATTTTTGAGTCCATTAGGGGTACCGAGATACTTTCATGTTGAAGGTATACCCCAAAGGCATTTTCGTAATTTTTTTCACTGGGATGCTTTTATGCTAATGGTGAAAGTTTAAGGTTCCTTTAGCCTTTTAAGGTTATTTTTGAGTCCATTAGGGGTATCGGGATACTTTCATGTCAAAGGTATACCCTAGAGGGATTTTTGTAATTTTTCTTACCGGGAAACTTTTATGCCAAAGGTGAAAATTTAAGGTTCTTTTAGCCTTTTATGGTCATTTTTTAGTCCATTAGGGGTATCAAGATACTTTCATGTCGATAGTATCCCTCAAAGGCAGTTTCATAATTTTTCTTATCGGGTGCCTTAGTATCGATGGTAAGCCTTAGAATATTTTAATTTTCCTTAGAACCCGATCCTAAGTAGTTACTAGGTGCCTTAGTGTCGATGGTAAGCCTTAGGAATATTTTAACTTTCCGTATAACTAAATCCTAAGTAGTTATGGGTGCCCTAGTTTTGACGGTAAGCCTTAAAGATATTTCAATTATTCTTAAAACCTAGTTTTAAGTAACCACCGAGTGTTTCTATGCCGAAGGTATACTTTAAGGATAGGTTCATTTTTCTTCCATCTTTTAGTCCTTGGATTTGAATTAGTATTTCAGTGTCCAGACTGAGTCATATGTCTTTTATTTTTGTTTCAAATAAAATTCGTACATCTTTGAAAAATAAAGGCAATGTCTCGGAGTTAGAATGGTGTGTGAAATTCCTCCCACCCATATGTGATAAGGGTTGTACGGATCATTCTAATGATGAGGTACCCTTTTCAAAATGGGAATCAGGAATTTTATACAAACAGAAACCTTTAACATTCTACCAGATACTCTAGTAGGATGTGAAATTTTTTTTAGAACCTTTTATGTCCCTTTGGTTTTCCATTGGGGTATAAAAGGGAATAATGAAAACTTTCGTGTCCCATTGGTTTTCCAGTGAGGGTGCGTAAGACATTTCAATTTTTTAAAATGCAAAACCTCGATTTTCTCTCATGGAATAATAAAATCTTATTTTAACAGTACAAGAATTGTAATTAAATGCCACACATTGAAGCCGAATAAAAATTAAAATTCAAGTTAACACGTAATTAATAAGGTACCAATTTCAAGCATCATGAGAGGGTCGATCCTTACTTGTGATTGTAACCAACTCCCAGACCCTTTTATATGATCTTTGGTATGATCGCGGCCCTTGGAATTTGTATTCTAGGGTTTTGTAAGCCTCAAAATACAAACTCCAGTAGGTGACCAATCTCACCTAACCTAAATAGATTAGTGGCGACTCCAAATAAATAGTCATTTCGTAATGACTACTTAAGGTTAAGTCGAGTGAGCGATTCATCTTGACCACCCAGTCCCCCAAAATAAAAAGATGTCAATAATGATATGGCCTATACAAATAAGAGAATAAAAAATAATAATAAATTGAATAAATATAAGAGCGAAGGCCATTTAAGTTGGGCTTGGTTAGGATTCGTATCTGGACCACGTTGTGACACTTTCGGATACATGATATTGATGTTGTGGCTTAGCATGGAAAGTTTTTCTTTTCACCATTTTCTTTAAAATCAAAGTTCATCGATTAAATGGGATAAACCTGGATTCTCACAACAATCTTAGTTCTTTTTATGGTTGGGCACTATACACACATTTTCGTCATTGGGATACCCAGTTTTGATGCTTTTATTTGGCAAGGAAACCTTTTCTTTCCACCATTTTCCTTAGAATCAAAGTTCATTCGTCAAATGGGACAAAACTTATATTCTCGAAATAATCTCCATTTTTTTAGTGATTAGGTGCTGTTAACACATTCTTCTCATTAGGTTACATGATATTATTGCCTTTGTTTGGCAAGAAAGGCTTTTCTTTTCATTATTTTTCTTAGAATCAAAGTTTGTCCTTTAAAGAGGATAAAATTGGATTCTCGTAATAATCCCTATGCTTTTTGCGATTGGGCATTATAAACACATTTGCATCATTGGGATACATGATGTTGATGCTTTTTTTTAGGAAAAACTTTTCTTTCCACTCTTTTCCTCAGAATCAAAGTTCATTCGTTAAATGGGACAAACATGGATTCTCGTAATAATCTCCATTCTTTTTGTGATTGAGTGGTATAAACACATTTTCCTTATTAGGATAGACAAAGTTGATGCTTTGGTTTATAGGAAAAGCTTTTCTCTCCATCAATTTCCTTAGAATCAAAGTTCATCTATCAAATGGGACAAACTTGATTCTCATAATAATCTCCATTCTTTTTGTGATTGGGCACTAGAAATGCGTTCTCCTCATTGGGATGCACGATATTGATGCTTTTGTTTGGTAAGAAAAGCTTTTCTTTCCACTATTTCCCTTAGAATCAAAGTTCGTCCATCAAATAGGATAAACATGGACTCTTGTAACTACTTCCATTCTTTTGCTGATAGGACACTATAAACTCATTCTCCTCATTAGGATACACGATATTCAAGCTTTTGTGTGGCAGGAAAAGCTTTTCTTTCCATCATTTTTCATAGAATCAAAGTTCACCCATCACATGGGGCAAACATGGATTCTCATAATAATCTCTATTCTTTTTGCGATTAGGTGCTATAAATACATTCTCTTCATTGGGATACATGAAATTAATGCTTTGGTTTGGCAGGAAAAGCTTTTCTTTCCATATTTTCTTTAGAATTAAAGTTTGTTTGTCAAATAGGACAAACTTGGATTCTCACAATAATCCCCATTCATTTTGTGATAGGGCACTATAAACAGATTCTCCTCGTTGGGATATGCAATATTAATCTTTAGTTTGGCAGGAATAGCTTTTCTTTCACTAATTTCCTTAGAATCAAAGTTCATCCATCAAAAAAAGCAAACTTGGATTCTTGTAATAATCTCCATTATTTGGGTGATTGGGCACTCTAAATACATTCTCCTCATTGCGACACATGATATTGATAATTTTATTAGGCAAGAAAAGCTTTTCTTTCCATCAATTTTATTAGAATCAATAGCTATCTATCAAATGGTACATACTTAGATTCTTATAGTAATCTGTATTCTGTTGATGCTTGGTGCAATAAACACATTCTCATCATTAGGATACACAATATTGATTCTTTGGTTTGGTAACAAAAGTTTTTCTTTCCACCATTATCCTTTATGTAAAATTTCATCCATGAGATAGGATAAACTTGAATTCTTCTAATAATCTTTCATCATTTTGCTATTAGGAACTATAGATGCATTCTCCTCATTGGGATACATGGTTCTGATGCTTTGGTTTAGCAAGAAAAGCTTTTCATTCCACCATTTTTCTTAGAATCAAAGTTTGTTCGTCAAATGGGAAAAACTTAGATTTTCATAATAATCTCTAATCCTTTTATGATTGGGCACTATAAGCACATTCTTCTTATTAGGATACATGATATTGATGCTTTGCTTTAGAAGGAAATGTTTTTCGTTTCACCATTTTCCTTAGAATCAAAATTCATTCATCAAATGGGATAAACTTGGATTTTCGTAATAATCTCTATTTTTTTGGTGATTGGTTATTATAAACACATTTTCCTCATTGGGGTGCATACTATTAATGCTTTGGTTTGGTAGGAATAGCTTTTCTTTCCACCACTTTTCTTAGAATCAAAGTTCATTTGTCAAATGGGGTAAACTCAGACATTCATAAAAATCTCCATTCTTTTGGTGATTAGGCACTATGAACACATTCTCCTCATTGGGATACACGATATTGATACTTTTGTTTGGTAGGAAAAGCTTTTCCTCCCACCAATTTCCTCAGAATCAATATCCATTCATCAAATAGGACAAACATTGATTCTCATAATAATCTCTATTCTGCTGGTGATTCGATGCAATAAACATATTCTCCACATTAGGATGCATGATATTGATGATTGATTTGGTAAGAAATGCTTTTCTTTCCACCATTTTTCTTATAATCAAAATTCATTTGTAAAATGGCACAAACCTGGATTCTCCTAATAATATGCATTTTTTGCTGATTGGGCACTATAAACACATTTTTCTCATTGGGATACATGCTATTGATGCTTTGGCAGGAATAGCTTTTCTTGCCACCATTTTCCTTAGAATCAAAGTTCATCCATGAAAAGGGAAAAGCTTGGATTCTCATAATAATCTCTATTATTATTGGGCACTATAAACATGTTTTCTTTATTGCAATACACGAGATTAATACTTTTGTTTGGCAAGAAAACATTTTTTCCACCAATGTCCTCAGAATCAATATCCATTTGTAAAGTAGGACAAACATGGATTCTCATAATAATCTCTATTCTATTGTGATTGGATGCAACAAACACATTTCCTCATAATGATTCACGACATTGATGCTCTGGTTTGGTAAGAAAAGCTTTTCTTTCCACCATTTTCCTTAGAATCAAAATTTGTCCATCAAATGGAACAAACTTGTGTTCTCATAATAATCTCTATTCTTTTGGTGATTGGGTACTATAAACACATTCTTCTCATTGGGATACATAATACTGATGCTTTGGTTTGGTAGGCAATGCTTTTCGTTTCACCATTTTCCTAAAAATCAATGTTCGTTCGTCAATGGGAACAAACTTGGATTCTCATAATAATGTCCATTCTTTTGGTGATTGGGTACTATGAAAACATTCTCTTTATTGAAATACACGAGATTCATACTTTTGTTTAGTAGGAAAAGCTTTTTTTTCCACCAGTTTCCTGGGAATCAAAATCCATTCATCAATTAGGGCAAACATAAATTCTCATAATAATCTTTATCCTATTGGTGATTGGATACAATAAACACATTCTCCTCATTAGGACGTATGATATTGATGCTTTGGTTTGGTGCTTTTCTTTCCATCACTTTCCTTAGAATCAAAATTCATTCGTCAAATGGGACAAACTTATGTTCTCATAATAATCTATATTCTTTTGGTGATTAGGCACTATAAACACATTCTCTTCATTAGGATACATGATACTGATGCTTTGGTTTGGCAGGAAATCCTTTTTGTTTCACCATTTTCCTTAGAATCAAAATTCATTCATCAAATGGGACAAACTTGGATTCTCATAATAATCTCCATTTTTTTGGTGATTGGGGACTAAAAACACATTCTCCTCATTTGGATAAATGATTTTGATGCTTTTTTTTGTGAGAAAAGCTTTTCTTTCCACGATTTCCTTAGAATCAAATTTCATTCGTCAAAAAGGACAAACTTAGATCTCATAATAATCTCCATTCTCTTGGTGATTGGACACTATAAACACATTCTCCTTATTGGGATACATGATATTAATGCTTTGGTTTGGTAGGAAATGCTTTTCGTTTCACCATTTTCCTTAAAATCAAAATTCATCTGTCAAATGGGACAAACTTGTATTCTTATAATTGTCTCCATTCTTTTAGTGATTGGCACTATAAACACATTGTCCTTATTGGGATCCATGATAGTGATGCCTAGGCTAGAATATCTTTTCATTCCTCCATTTTGCTTAGAATTGAAGTTCATTCGACAAAGGGGACAAACTTGGGCACTCGTAATAATCTTTATTTTATTGGTGATTGGGCACTATGAACACATTCTTCTTATTGGAATACACATGATATATACTTTTGTTCGGCAAGAAAATGTTTCTTTCCTCCAATGTCCTCAGAATCAATATCCATTTGTTAAGGAGGACAGACATAGATTCTCATAATAATCTCTATTCTATTGATGATTGATGCAACAAACATATTCTCCTCATAAGGATGCACGACATTGATGCTTTGGTTTGGTAAGAAAAACATTTCTTTCTACCATATTCCTTAGAATCAAAACTCGTCCATCAAATGGAACAACCTTGTGTTCTCATAATAATCTCCATTCTTTTGGTGATTAGGCACTATAAACCCATTCTTTTTATTTGGATACATGATATTGATGCTTTGGTTTGGCTTGGTAGGAAATGCTTTTCGTTTCACCATTTTCTTTAAAACCAAAGTTCATCCATCAAAGCGAACAAACTTGGATTCTCATAATAATGTCCATTCTTTTGGTGATTAGGCACTATAAAGACATTCTCTTTATTGAAATACACGAGATTGATACTTTTGTTTAGTAGGAAAGGCTTTTTTTTGCACCAATTTCCTCAAAATCAATATCCATTCATCAATTAGGACTTCGTCAATTAGGACAAACACATGTTTCGTAATAATCTCTATTTTGTTGGTGATTGGAAGCAATAAACACATTCTCCTCATTAGGACGTACGATGTGACGCTTTGGTTTGGTAAGTAAGCTTTTTTTCCTCCATCTTCCTTTGAATCAAAATTTGTTCGTCAAATGGGGTAAACTTATGTCCACATAATAATCTACATTCTTTTGGTGATTGGGCACTATAAACACATTCTCGTCATTGGGATACATGATACTAATGCTTTGGTTTGGCAGGAAATGCTTTTCATTTCACCATTTTCCTTTGAATCAAAATTCATTCGTCAAATAGGACAAACTTGGATTCTAATAATACTCTCAATTCTTTTGGTGATTAAGCACTATAAACACATTCTCCTCTTCGAGATACATGATATTGATGCTTTGGTTTGGCAAGAAAAGCTATTTCTTCCAACATTTTCCTTAGAATCAAAGTTCATCCATTAAATGTGACAAACTTGGATTCTTATAATAATCTCCATTCTTTTGGTGATTGGGGACCAAAAACATATTTTTCTCATTAGGATAAACGATATTGATGCTTTTTTTATTGAGAAAAGCTTTTCTTTCCATGATTTCCTTAGAATCAAATTTTATTCATCAAAAGGAACAAACTTGGATCTCATAATAATCTCTATTCTTTTAGTGATTGGGCACTGTAAACATATTCTCCTTATTGGGATATATGATATTAATGCTTTGGTTTGGCAAGAAATGTTTTTCGTTTCACCATATTCCTTAGAATTAAAATTCATTCGTCAAATGGAACAAACTGGGATACTCTTAATAATCTCTATTGTTTTGGTGATTGGGCATTATAAACACATTCTCCTCGTTGGGATACACAATATTGATGCTTTGGTTTGGCAGGAAAAGCTATTCCCTCCAACATTTTTCTTAGAATCAAAGTTCGTCCATCAAGGGTAATAAACTTGGATTCTTATAATTATCTCCATTCTTTTGGTGATTAGGGGCTAAAAACATATTCTACTCATTAGGATAAATGATATTAATGCTTTGTTTTGCAAGAAAACCTTTTGTTCCTATGATTTCCTTAGAATTAAATTTCATTCGTCAAACGTAATAAACTGGATTCTCACAATAATCTTCATTCCTTTTGTGATTGAGTGTTATAAACTTAATCTCCACATTAAGAGACACAAAATCGATGCTTTGGCTTGGTAGGAATAGCTTTTCTTTCCACCATTTTCTTAAAATCAAAGTTCGTTTGTCAAAAGGGACAAACTTGAATTATTATAATAATCTCCATTCTTTTGGTGATTGGCATTATAAACACATTTTCTTCATTGGGATACATCATATTGATGCCTTGCTTTGGTAGGAAATGCTTTTCATTTCACCATTTTCTTTAAAATCAAAATTCATCCGATAAATGGGAAATCTTGGATTTTCATAATACTTTCAATTCTTTTGGTGATTAGGCACTATAAACACATTCTCCTCTTTGGGATACATGATATTGATGCTTTGGTTTAGCAAGAAAAGTTGTTTCTTCCAACATTTTCCTTAAAATCAAAGTTCATCCATTAAATGTGACAAACTTGGATTCTCGTAATAATCTCCATTCTTTTTGTGATTGGAGACCAAAAACACATTCTCCTCGTTAGGATAAATGATATTGATGGTTTTTTTGGTGAGAAAAGCTTTTCTTTCCATGATTTCCATAGAATCAAATTTTATTCGTCAAAAGGGACAAACTTCGATCTCGTAATAAACTCCATTCTTTTGGTGATTGGGAACTGTAAACACATTCTTCTGTTTGGGATATATGATATTAATGCTTTGGCTTGGCAGGAAATGCTTTTCGTTTCACCTTATTCCTTAGAATTAAAATTCATTCGTCAAATGGAACAAAGTTGGATACTCTTAATAATCTCTATTAT
>JBBYHL010000004.1:15259137-15270451 GCA_038381835.1 Adansonia madagascariensis
TAGATAAAAGGATCATTATATAAACCAAATCGAAATGTGAGTGCTTGAATCGCCTTCTGTTAATTACAGAAAATAAGAGGAGAAAACAAACTGTACTTTGTTCATCATGATTTAGTGAATAACATGATAATGTGAATATAAAACTAACCAAGTTCCAGTTAACTCAAATTATCACCTCTTATTCTTTAACCTAGACTTTATAGCAGTCCAATGCGGTGAAAATTAAACATAAAACAAAACAAAAAACATGAACCATAGGAGCCCTAAATATACCTCTAGACCAAGCGTTCTTTCACAGAAATCAACAAATGAGCACACGATCGTAAATTGCAGTCGCAGCCAATAGAAATTACAAGAAATTTATATCCATCAAAATTACATCGTCAACAAAAATTGTAATAATCTTCGCATTTTCTGTTTTTCTTTCCCTTTTTAGTAACTGTTTCTTGATTAAAATAGTGGCCCATTTGGAAACATAAACTAGGGGTGACCGAATTCAGGATTGGTAGTCACAGATATTATGAAAATAATATATACCAATAGAAAGACTTGATAAGTTCACATATTTGAGTCACAATCATGAGAAATCATGTTTTTACGGTCTCTATCACATAATTTATACTAAATTTAAATCTAAAGTTCTTTTCAAATTTCCACTTATAATTTCCATTGACAAAAACTACAAAGCTTCTACGCATCAAGTTCCAAAAAAAAAAAGAAATTTAATTTAGAAAAAGAAAAAAAAAAGAATTGACGTACCAAATTTGTAGACTGAGGACCAAATGCGTGATCGAAACAATACTTTTTCTCCTTCGTTCGATTCTGAATCCGATCCAAATAATCCTTTGATAAATCAGGATCTAACACTACCACCTCCTTCAATGACGCAAAGTTCTCATTTTCACAATTTCAAATCAAAACTTAAAAGGAAATAAAAAAGTAGAAGAAGAAAAAAAATTGATCGGTTACCTTGCTGTTTTTCAGTCTAACAATGTCGCGACCACGCTCCCTCTCAGTTAACGGTCTACATTTGACCGCAACCTGTTAAAAAAAAGAATAGCAAAAATCATGAAGAAATGAAAGCTGTGAAAAAAAAATCAACAAAATGAATACTAAATTTCAGCTTAAGCAAAGAGAAAACTAACGGTTAACGTCGTAGTTTTCTTCTTGGCTGGGACTCTAATCGTCGGCATTTTCTAACCACATCGATTTTCAATCTAAATTGAAAACAGAAACAAAATATATATATATATATATATATATATTCTACAATCTTGAGCTTTCTTTATTTACTAAAGAGCTAACCAAAAATTCGTCGCTAAAAACCTTAAAACTTCAGTGGAAATTCAAAATAAGTCTCGAGGAAGCTCCGATTTTCTGATTCTTTTGTTTTAGAATGCTAACACATTTCAAGAAATTTGAATAATATATCATTATATTATATCAAGGATTTTCTGAAAAAATAAAATAAAATAAAATAAAAATAAATCAGTGGAGAAATTAGTGGGAGAGGACTCGGGAAGGAGACGCGTTTGAGAAAATATTCAGTGTGTTGGCGGTGTAAGTGAAGATGATGCAGCGAAAGAAATAAAAATAATAAATGCCCTATAAACGAGGGTAAACGAGGGAGAGAGAAATGTTTTAAAACCAAAGACAAAGCCAAGACAAGACAAGACATATAGGCGGAACTGAAATTGTAAGAAAACAATCGTGACCGTTGTTTTTTTTTTTTTTTTTTTTCTCTTTTTTGTGATTTAAAAGAAGCAAAAGCAAAGCTAAGCAAAGGTTAAGGCCAAAAGGGATTTGTTAGTTGGGTTGGGGGGGAAATTGTCACGAGAATTTTCGCTTTTATTGGGACCAAAATTGATTTCCAACATGCAAGAAAAAAAAGAGTTTTTTATTTTTTCGATTTTACCCAAAACAATGCAACTGTACTTAGGTCTTAGCTTGGACATGCACACTTGTTCTTTGCAATTGGGTATTTTGATACGTCTATATTATATTAAAAGGATTAACATTTTAAAAAATATTAATAAAAATATGTTTAAATTTTATATTTATAAAACTACTTATTACTTTTTCTTAAGCATACTTTTTAATTAATATTTTCTCCTCCACATTACCCAGTCATAAATCTTGTATGATTTAACTGAAATTGGTATTTTAGACCTAATACATAATGAGCTTTCAAATATGTTGATTAATTTTTGTAATATAATTTTCTGTGGTAATTAATAATAACAATATATCAATTAATGGGTAACTTGCACAGTGAAAATTTTTTAGGAGATGTTATTTTAAATGATTTTAATAAATTGTTCTAAATAAATGTTATAGTTTTGATGTTTTTACTGCCTATTCTATGCATAAAAATCTGTTTAGTATAAAAAATTATTTATATGTTACTTTCAACTAATTAAAATAATTGTTTTTAAAGGTCCTCACACCTAGTAGTTAAGTCATCGATTTATCTAACATTTACTAAATCTATAGAAACATGACGAGCGATTAACTTGGGTTGCGAAGATTTTTAACTTTACCATAAAAAATAATAATCTGTATTTTAAATTTAATCTTAACAATTAATGGCTTTGACATTGGAAATCATGTAAGCAAATGAGAAGATTATTTATTTATTTATTTATTTATTTGGGAAGTTCCTGTTAGTTTTGGGTGAGTGATATAAATGAGTGGATTACTATCTATGAGCATTGGGCAGTGACAGTGTAAGAAGACACGTTCATGCCATACGTATAAATAATAAAATATACATAATAAAAAATATATATTTTTTGAGAGTAAAATGTTCGATATTAAGAGTGAAATTAAAATATTATCAAACAATTTAATTTTAATTTTTTATTTATGTAAATAAGTTTAATAATATTATACATAATTTCGCTCTAGAAAAAATAATTTATACTCAACGTGAATTATAAACATAACAAAATTTATATAAATTATTTTTATCGCCAACATCATATGAATATACGAATTATCAAATTTATCCAAAAATATTTACTATTTTATTAATCTCACTGGTAAACTTTAAAATTCTTGTTAACTTTTTTTTTTTGTTTTACCCTTTCCAGACACGTAATTAAATCAAAGTTATACGATTAGATAATATATTTATGTATACGTATATATATTATATATATAATTAATTCAATGCTAGAAGAAGACCCTAGGACGCTGGCAAATGGGCACACTTTCAACAAGAGTCGGGATCTTTTCGTTTGGAAATGGATCTTCTTTCACGTGAAAACTACTCTGCCATTAATAATCCTTTGCTTCGTATTTATGGCTGTATGGGATGCTTTCTTTTCAACAGCTAAAACAAACAACCAAACAAAGTAGTAGATGAATAATCGTTTCTTTTCCATCCTTAATTGCAACAACATCCATTATTGCTGCCTTTCCTTTTTTCTTTTTTTTCTCCCTATTTTTGAAAATTAAAAAATGGGATCTGCATATTTTACATCCAAAAATCAGCAGGAACATGAACCCTAAAACCTTATCAAATATATGATCCAAAAGAAGTTTCAGTAAGTGTAGCCAAAATTTCAAACTAAAATCGTTGACTGAAGAAGGGAGGTGTTCCTTGAGCAATTACTTCAATTAACAAAACAAATGAAGTCAATAATCAAACTTCGAAGGTCTAATCCAGATATCATTCACAATACATCTGCGAACAATCAGAAGAGGGGGAGAATGCAAATACAATATAGTAGTTGGCATGCACCCATAGTTCCATTACATTTATATATGGTCTGTAACTAATAAATTTGTTGATATATCTACAATTAATTATATTCAAATCAGAAAAAGAAAATGTAGAACAAAAAGAAGTAACATTCTGAAAGGAGTACCTTTATCGACAAGCAAAATACATCTGATATCATGTCTTCTCTTTCTCCACCTTCTTGGAGACTGATTCCATTTGCAAACTTACCTTGACATGATTCTTTACAAGCAATCTCATCATTTGCCGGTGTAGATGTCAACTGGAGCAATGGTTCAAAGAATGCCACCAAATTTCTTTCTTTTGGTTCAAATACTGGTTTCAGAGACTACCTCAAGAAAACTTTCTATAACTAGGGGAAACAGTTGCCATAAAACTAAAATTTTTGTTTACATTCGGAATGTGCAAGGTTTTTTTTAGCCTGCAGGTCTGAACTTAGACTTCAGAAAAACTCTCATCCCTGCTGTCATCAAGCAATGGCTTCCTGTTGGCTATTCTGGTTGTAGAGACTTGACTTTCATCATTAGACTTGTCGATGCTATGTAGGAAAACACCTGTCAGACGACAACAATGATAAAATGTTCGTTAAAATAACAATGATATCAGAAAAGGTTCAGCTTTTTATCAGGCAAACCATGCTGCATCCGGACTTTACAGTATCCCATAAGTAACAAAGAATGTTCTAATACTAAACAGGTAATCCACAGGAAAACATTTTCACCCTGAGATCACATGGAAATATAGTTGCATCATGCTTAATTTCAGGGATGAGATGCTGCCCGACAACTGTAGACATTAACTCTTAATCCAGTAATAAATGGGAACATTTTACAAATCAGTCTCCTTTGAAGAAGTTACGCACTGTTTCTAGCTTTGAGTACATTGGCACGCTTAAAGGAGGCTTCACTAATTTGAAAAAGAACAGAAAGAAGAATCTATCATCAGATCTTTTCCAGGAAACATCATCAAAAACCGATAATTACTCACCTATAAACCATATTCCAGCAGCAAGAAAGAAAATAGAGGTCAGCATAAGTGCAGTTTTCCTCCAGTTGTTAATATGATCCTGCTCAAAACATCACCAGTCAATGATGCAATAAAAATTTGAGTCCATGGTGAAAATAGATGGGATAGATATGTAACAATTCAGACGATCCCCATTTTAAAGAAATACAAGTATATTCAGATTCCTGCATTAAGTGCATCTACAACACGCAGGATTACAGATAGAAGCTAGTTAACAAGGCAACTACAAAGGTTTGTGTTAAGAAAGAAGCTAGGTAATAAGGCAAAGATAGGGTTTGCCATTCAACAGAAGTACAGAACAGTTCATCGGCTGTGGGCGACTCCCTCTCTCTCTCTCTCTCTCTCTCTCTCTCTATATATATATATATATATATATATATATACACACACACACACGCACACACGCACACACGCACACACGTATCTATATATAAAGGTTGAAATGGCATATGTTATTTACTTGTCATAATTTCGACTTATTCAATGGTAAGATTTATGTGAGGTTCAAGAATCAAATTTTCAACCCAAAAAAATTTTGGCAGCTAACAGAATTTTGGCAATAGTTCGTCAAGTGTTTCCCCCCAAAAACTGACAGCACAGTTGCAAGGCATGCTAACACTCTAATCAGTTGAAAGTAACATCTAGAATTAAGCACACTTTAAAAGGTTGATAGAATTTTGGAATATTGTGTTTAAAGTTAGAAGGTAATTTTTTTTTTCAGAGAAAAAACAAATCATGAAACAGCATATCAATGTAAATAAACAAGTCTACTACACTAAAACGTGCCTATGCAAGCTCAGATTTAAATGAACTCACCTGGAGGACCCCAACAAGTGGTGAGGAAGGCACATCACCAAATACGTGGATTGAGACAGTAGAGATTGCCATAGATAATGGTCTCAAACTCGGTTTGACACAATGGAGACATACATAATTGACTGGAGCCTGCAAAATCAATGTTTGGTGATAGGTCAGCAAAACTGATCAAATATTCCAGGATAATACTAGTACAAAATAATAAACATTGCTCCAGCGCTGATGTATTCACTACAAGGGCAAATATGAACCAGAAAGCTCTTCCTATTATCAAAGGGAAAATATGAAAATTTGGTTAAATTTCTATAAACTAATAAGCTATAGATGCTCTGAAACAAGTGGGTAAGACCCATTGAATAACTTCTAATTAAATCTTCCTCAAAATCTTTTACTGATCGAACACAATCAAAAAAGGGAGAGAGAAAGAGAGAGAGAGAGAGATTTCTTAAACCAGCAGAAATACAAGTACAAATAATTTGGAGAAAAACAAGATAATAAACCTAGCACACTCAATCCATTACATTACCTGTGTTGCAAAAACAAGTAATTCACCCACCGCGAAAAGAACTAGAAAACCATACAAGCTCCTGAGACAGAAAGCGGAGAAGCAAAATATTGCACCCAGCAATGTTGCACCTGAAAGAAGCTGTTATAGAAGCAAAGTAAGCCATAAATACTGCAATAAAAAGCAAATAAAAAGGAGACGATTTCATACTATAATTTACAACTAATAGTTAGTTTCATCAGGAACGACAATAGAACTACCAATTTTATGAAAATCACAATAAATCTATCTTTGTCTATTTGCTAGTTAACTACTTGCTATTTTCTTTAATACTTTGCAGTGTGTTTGCGATTTTTCTTTAGTTGTTCGGATTCAGAGAAGTAATAGTGGAGAGCTAATTTTCTATTAACAGAGTCCTATATTCATCTTTTGTTTTATCACATAAGAGGCTGTATTAGGCCAAATAACAAAGAATAGTACTTCTAATTTATTTTCTCTGAAAATCCTCTCCACTTTTTTATCAACTTATTTTTCCCATCCACATGAAAGAAAATGAAAATCTTTTTTCCTTTTTTTTTTTTTGGTTCTGGTACGCAAGTAAAAGGGAACCATTCACACAAAACGTCATCAAAGCAAAACGAACTCACAATAAATGCATTAGATATTGTAGCAGTCATGCGATCTAGGATGAAGCCACCAGATATTGTTCCTAAAATCCCGCAAACAATTGTAACCCCCCCAAACATCATATCTGCACTCTTCTGCAAAAATCACAATTTAAATGAGTACAGCACCAAAACAAGGGGCAATACTGGTTCTTTGTGATGCCAAAAGAAAACTCTGAAAGGAAAAGACTTTTAAAGAAAAGATTGCATAAGGAAGTTGGCAGAAACTGTACCATATGATAAATATTATAACCAGCCTTGGGCCCCCAATATGAATATGCTCCAATGACAAAGTTGTATGCTATGTAACCTGACAGAAAAAATGTCGGTAAAGTAATAGTCCACAAGCCAAAATAATACCATATGTAACAAATACAAGCTTAGCTGCAGTCAGTTAATGAGAAAAGAAACAACCACGGTTTTTATAGATGGTCTTAGAGATAACCAGAAGCAAAATTTAATATGCAAAATTGTAACAAAAATTGAAAAATTCATAGCATTAGTTGGTTTTTTTCTCAGAGCATTAGTCCACTGAATGCCAGAGGGTCAAGAGAATACCAAAAACGTTTACAACATAAACTTTGTCCGCCAAAAGCACTTTCATGTCTTTTGCAAACCGAGAGAGCTGACTCAAAATGTTGGGTAAGCCTGCTGACCTGACAAAAAAAGAGGACCACTCAGGATATTGAATGAATAACAAATATTAAAGTACACAGCAAACTTTTTTATGCATCCATAAAATTAAATCTTAGAATAGGTTTACTTTTAACATCAGTAAAACAGGATGTGATACAATTGTTTCAACGAAAGACACATGATCCACTTTGACAATTACATAGGACATCAGTCTTTTCCCTGCTCTCAAGTGATAGGATATCAAAGATTAAGGACTACTCCATCCCAAGATTGGTTATTAACCGTTCACAGTTTACCTTTTCCATGTTTCGTGCACTTTTCATGTGCCAAACTCTTCATAAGCTCCCAAGTCATAGCAGTCACTCCCACTTTCTAACTAGGGGCCTATCAATAAGAAGGCTGATGGTAACAATATGAAGCAGGGTGGTGGCCCTAATATGTCCAACATTCTTAACACAACTGGAATCCTAAAGCTCTTTGTATTATAAATCATTTTCTATCTTTCTTATTTGATGACTTATCTCCTTTTTCTTTAATAAAATTTCTAGCTGCAAAAGAGGTCTATAAGTAAATAATGCTTTGGAGCAGTTTATCCCATCATGGGTTGAAGAACCACTCACTGACACAAATAAACTAATGAAAGGTTTAATAAAAACCATGGGTTGAAAACCCACTTACTTCGAAGTTTTACTCAATTCATCAACAGTGATACTGTCACCTCCAACCAACATATGACCATCTAGTTTTGATGCCTCTGTATCTGCAAAAAAGATAAGTTAGACTGGGGGGGGGGGGGGGAAGAAGAAAGAGGCACTTTCCTTTCTGGAAGGGCAGCGTATTAAAAGAAACAAACTTATGAAAATTTTCTTTTCTGAAGAAAACTTATGAATCAACTTGAACCAACAAACCAAAAGTTTTAGTTTCGTTTTGTTTGGGCTTTTAAACTAACATTATTGTCTCAATTTCAATCAAAATCAACTTCATCCTGCTTGATTTCAGTGAGCAAGAAGCTGAACCAACCCATCACATTCAAATCCCTAGTAATCACCCCATTTGCAACACTGATTAGAAATGCTCTGGCTGGTTTAAGGATTGGGTCAAATGTGAAAGGTCAATAACCAGGAACAACAAAACATAAGTGCTGGAACAGAAGTATGAAAAAACTAAATATCTACAGATGATGACAAATAAAAAAAAAAAAACTAACAGTCCCATATAAGTACCTTTTGTATGCAAAACAAAAGAAAATTGGGATTTTACAGAACTAGTACAGCACATCAAGAGAGTAATTATGGAATCTAGAGAAGACCTTGCATTTTCATTGGTCTTACTGCATGGACCAGGAATTGTCATCGTAAAAGGACCTTCATTACTTCTATATTTTGGCTATATCCCAAGAGACATACTGAACCACTTCTTAGGTAAAACATTTGGATAATGAAAACAAGAGTCAGATCCAAGAGATTAATAAATTGTATTTTTAGGTGGGAAGGAATTTTTTTTCTTGAACTTGTGTTTTGGTCTGATTTATGCTAAAGACTAGTTCTGTCAGTTATTAAGGGAGGACCTAACACTTTCTTTCTACTCTATCCAGTCTTGTTCAAACCTTTTACTTTTGATAAGCATACGCACATAGCAAGTGCTTACCACCCTACCATTGAAAGCAACTTCTCACCAAATAGCAGAAACAATAACAAATTAATACAAGAAGGAACATGTACCATCAGTTACAGCAGAAACAGTCTCCAAAGATGTCAATGCTCTTTTGGATTCAACAGGAGAAAAACCTATGGTTTGAAGTTCAGTAATGTTCAATAATTAAATTACTGTGGGATCATAAAATAAAAAACCATGGAGTGTAAACGAAACATCAAAACAATTACCTTTCAACTGCAAAGGTCTAACCACAAAGCCAAAAACAGCAAATGGAAGCATCAACAATGCCTCTCCCCAGAACGCATAGCGCCAGTGAAAATGGCCCCCTACCTATATGATTAGCAAACACAGTTTGTGATTAATTATTAAACATCCTTGAGACATGTCTAAACAGTTCCAATGGATTTGATCTAGGAGTATAAATCACATCCTTAATGTAAAACTGACATATAAAGGGAGAAAGAATGGAAGGGATGCACAAACTTACAAATCCACCATACACATATCCAAGAGCAACTCCAGTAGGTATGCACATATAAAACATCGCAAGCCAAGCTGTTTTCTGGAGCAAGACAGAGAATTAGGACGATTGTATAGTTTGGGCAGAAAGAGAGATAGTTTATGTAGCTCTAAATTCTAGAGTTAAAAAAGAAATAAAACAAATGAACCTGAGAAACGGGAGCATTGTCATCAATAAATGGAGCTGCAAGACTTATAAAAGAAGCTTCTCCAACACCAACCAGCCTAAAACATCACGACCCAGCCACAAATAAAAACACTCACTCATGCACACACAAATACCCAACAATTTAACAAGAAACTAATGAAGTGAGTATCGAGATTGTTACACTCACATGCGGCATATTGCAATAAACCAAAAGGAAAATGCACTAGCACATCCAGCTACAGCAAAGGTCCAAACAGATAATCCAAACCCAATAAGCCTAAAAGGGTTGTAGCTGCGATTATAGAAATCAAATGATATTACAAACAAATTTGACATGTAAGTAACTGCCAAATACATGATGCACTCCTAAAATTAATGTTGATATTATTTAGCTTTCAACGGCAGTTCTCCTACCGAAATGCCACTTTGAAAAACTTTAGATGTTTTATGTTTTACAAGTACAAAAGAAAAGAACCATCAAAGGTAACTCACCTCTTTGCCAAGGAAGCAAATATCGGGGATGCCACCAGAAGTCCAACCATGAATGCAGACGACAAGAGACCATCTTGAAAGTTAGTCAAGTCAAATTCCCCCCTGCAAGCAAACATCATTCAGTAAGACAATTGAAACTAATCAATTAAAAAAAAACATTTTATGACAGCTGAATTTACGCAGCAAAACAAAACTAATCGTTTGTCGTAAAATCTTACTGAATTCCACTACCGGATGAGCAAATTCCCTTGTCATCGCAAGTCTTAATACTCCCATTTACACCATTACTCGCTATGGCTCCTCGATCCACATAATTTATCATGTTAATCACACAAAATAAAATCAACAACCTAAGAAAAAAAAAAGTTAGGAATTAGCATCTCTATCCAAAAAAGTCAACAACAAAAAGTTCAACCTTCACCAAACTTTTCTTTTACAAACCCCTAATTCCAGTTAGAATCAGCCTCCGCAAGCAATAAAAATTCAGCAAAAGTGGAAAAAAAAAAAAGAGCAAAATTTCCGGATTGAATAGTTTAATAATTCAAATAAAAAAGGAAAGAGAGAGACGTTAAGGTTTAAAAAAAAAAAAACTTTTACCGTTTGGGAGTGAACCAGGTAGGAGGAGGAGGAGGAGAATCTCTAGCGGAGGAGGAAGGAACCATTTCTTCTGCTTGAGGGTTTGATTGTTGAGCTGAGCTGTCTTTTTCCTCTTGTTTTAAAGGAGCCGAAGGCCGTAACTCCATAAACAAGATTTTCTTTTTTTTGTTATTCCTATTTTGCGTTGATTGTCGTTTACTACTCCTTTTGTTCCATCGGTTAGATAGGCAATCATGCAATGCTTCTCCTACAACGCAGCGTTTTTATTTTTTATTTTTATTTTTTGTGTGTGTGTTTGGCTTTTTTTATTACTATTATTTATTATAATAATAATAATAACGATGTTTATTAACTCATGCTGCCCTCAAGAGGAAAATTTTAGGGAAGCTCGTTAAAATGAGCTCCCTCTCAGCTCTGTGACTTGACGAGAGTTTTGAACTTTCCCACTTGATTTCCCGGCTGAGAGGATTTTCGATTGTTTATTTTTTAAATAGTTTTTTTATTAAGTA
>JBBYHL010000004.1:15272215-15282481 GCA_038381835.1 Adansonia madagascariensis
AATAATAATAATAATAATAATAATAATAAATGATTGAATAAAAAGGAAAGAAATTTGAAAGAGCATTAACTGGAAAACGACTCTTGTAATCTAGTTCGCAATCTTAACAGAAAGCTATAGTGAAACCTGGACTAATTTGCCTCATTGAGATCTATATTCAATTTTTTTTTTAAAAAAATAGATACAGTAATGACATTTTTCGCAAGAACATTTTTGCAATTAATTCTCCTCAATTTTTCAGATTAGTGAAAGGTTAATAGCATATCTTCATAAAAAAAGTAACTTAAAGCACAATAAGAAAACTAAAAAAACGAATAGCGATCATCTGAAGTTTATACATTAGACAAATCTCCCAATTATCTCTGAAAAGGGAAAATAAACCCTAATTTTTCAACAGAAACTGATCCGATTAAGCCAAAGTTAAGCCATCTTGAAAATGACTCTGTCAAATCCTGGTTTAATGCCAATCAACTACGGTAACACCGATTTTGTTCAACCCCAACCAAATCGTTTTTTAAAAAAAGAGGTATCAAAGTGCAAAAAGCCCAAAAAATATATAAATCGAAATTCATAGATCTGATAGAATCGGCACATCATACGTGAAATTGGATCGAAGATCGACGAAACTCGTAAAACTGCACTTTGGAAGAGCGAGACTTCGGATCTATTTCGCAGGGGATAGAGATAGATAGAGAGATAACGAATCGCAAATCTTCGATCTTCAGAACTATTGAGGCAGAAATTAAGATTTAAGAAGATAAGGATTAAATATTGGGGGAAAATATACACCCACAAACATTTTTAAGATGTCTATCGTGGGCTTTTTGGTATGAGTTGTAGTAGGAGTAGAAGGTCATAACCCAATACCCATTAGGCCATTACACCCAACCAATGAACCCTAAATCTGAAACCCTAACCTCGAATCCTCATTCTCACTTCCCTGCCGCCCCCAAAAGCCTGAATCTTTGTTCCCCTCCCATGCCGCCCCAAAACAGCAAAGAAACGCATGTTTATCTTGTTGTCTCTTCTCGGACAAACCCGAAACGCGGGTCTATCTCTTCCTGACCAAACCCAACCGTAAGTTTCCCCGAAATTTGAAATTGTTTTTGCAGGTTTTTTAGTCTGCTTCTGCCTCTTGAAGTTACAAGTTCAACACTCAAAGCCTCGGACTCAGTTTCAAATCCAATCAGTGAGTTTTTTTTTTTTTTTTTTTTCTCTTTCAGTTGTAGAATACTATAATTTTGTTTAAGAAATTGTTGCGCCTTGTTTAACAATTTTTATATCCTTGCTGATTAAAAATCTCAGTGTGAAAACAAAGAAAAATAGAGTGAAATCATATCAGAGAGAGACATGCTGAAAACTGGTTAAACCAACCGAACTTAAAATCGATTTAGTTTGGTTCCTATCTCTTTATTGATCGATCTTATAAATTGAATCCATTAAATTGAACATAGATATTTTTATACATGCTCATCCCTAGTAAAACTTCCTAAAAATGTTATTCTCAGCGTATTCAAACTTCCTTCGTTCTCTTCTTTTTTGCCTCTCTTTGCCGAGAACTTCGTTTGTATAATTGAACATATAATATATAATAAAAGGGGGACCATTTTTATAATTGCTACAAGTTAGAAGAGGACGTGAAGAATAAACTTAATATGAATTAAGATTTGTAATACTTATTTTAGAAATTTTTTAAAAATAATTAGAGTTGTTAGGTTTGATCTATAAAAACTGGAATTAAAAATTAAACATTCTTCCAATAAATTATATAATTATTGACTGTTATTTTAAAAAGAATTAAATACCCATAATTTAAATTTATTATTAGAATTTGAGTTTAATATTTAGTAAGAAAGAATTAAATATCCATAATTTAATTTATTATTAGAATTTGAGTTTAATATTTAATAATTTTTTTAATTGAATTGATGTTAATTAGCCGGGAACACCAAACTCAATTAAAAAAACTCTGAAACATTATTAGATTTTATATTACTCGCTCATATGATAACCACTCCTTGTTTGGTTGGATGAAGCACGGAATTCTTCATTTCAAAATCAATATTTGCATGAAGAAGATTACCTTAATATTGTTTGAAATCAATAATACCTATTAATTATAATTCATTTACTTCATTTAAAAATATTTAAGGAAAACAAAAATAATATAATTACCATCATCTTCTACAGTATATGTTTCTGCAAATGCAGTAATTGTTGGTTCAGTAGTATGCCTAAGCTGTGAGAAGTAAAGTTGGTAGAGCTTGTTCAGAGGTCAAAACCTATTAGTTACTTTCTTCTTTTTATAGGAGAAGAACATGAATTCTGCCTTGCAAAGTATATGATTGTTTTAAATGATATTGTTTCTTGTTCACCATTCATAGCTACTATATAATGAACTCTCACATGGGCTATAGTTTGATCATTCACGTAGGAGGAGTGCTATCGGTATTTGGAAGTCCTGTTGTGACAATGTTCCATATTCTGGAACAATAATTGCTTTCCTCCTACTAATTCCACTTATTGTAGATTCAAAAGGATTAATTTCAAAATAGTTTGAACATTTTCTTGATCCATTTTTACCTAAAACGCTCCAATCTTCCAAGTATATTTTGTCTAATTTGATCAGGAACATGCATTACATAAAATTCTAAAAATTCAGAAGGCCATCGAAAAGAACTTTGACTCTTATGCATACATATACTGACAAACCTATGATATTAAAATAGGGAAAAAAAATAAAATATTCGTAGCTAAGCAACTGTTTTCTACAATCTAAATTACCTGCAGCATACTACTAAACATATAAAATATTACTAAAAGATGACATGCTGGAGAATAAAATTACCTTAGTAGCAATTGATGGCTGAAAGTGACTGAATAATCCACAAACCTACAGGATAGATATGAAACAAAACATTAGAGATTAAGGAGCAAATGACTAATAATACATCATAATTTATGTAGACAGTCATAAATAATGTGAGTTCCATTTAATGTTCGACACTTATAACTTTATTTTTGTAACAATAAATAAAAAAAAAATAGTGAGAAATACATAACATATAATAATAATGATATAGTAATTCTGGAAACTTTATATTAAATCATTCAAAAGATTATAGAAACACCAAAGGCATAATTGCTTCGATTTTCAACCTTACTTTAATGGTTTTTTTTTTCTTCCCCCTGCTTTGTTTTTTTACCCCGGTTTTCCATTCTTGTCCGAAATTTGTTGTTTCTCTTCTACATTCATGCAACAACAACAATTCAATGTCCAGTATCATGTTATACTCCGCGTATGAAAATAAAAAAGAATTAATTCATTCGTATAATCTATGAAAAACATAGCACATAACTCAATCGAAATGAAAAAAGAATTACATAATCCTTAGATGCAGAGGACTTGCTCATTCAAAAAAATTTTCCAGCATCTCATTCTTGTCAAAAAACCTGCAATCAACATAACAATGAAAAAAAAAATAGAAATAGATACATAAGCATAATAAATAAAAATTTTCCAAATTTAATACAATAAAAAGAATATATATATTTATCAAGAAAGGAAGGAGAGAGCATAGAGGCATAGGAGATAACCTAACCTTTTCTTTTTTTTTTTTTTTCCCCGCTTCATCATTGGCTGGGGAATAAGATGCTTAACCTTCTGACCAAATGTCGGATCAGTAGTCCCATTAGGACCGGTGCAAGAAGGCCGATCGCCATCAACTTTCCTTTTCCCTCCAGATTTCTGCCGTTTTGTCTTCTTTCCTGTTTCTCTGTTCTTCCCTCCACGCTTCTATCTTTCTTCTATCTTTTATTGTTTCATCATAGTTTTCTCACTTAAAAAAAAAAACTTACTGCATTTAATACCCCGAAGTATATATATTAAAGATTAATAGCCCCTCTTCATTTCCTCATCTCCCAAACCTTCCACCCATTAATCTCACTTTTGTTCATGAGGACGCTTTAAGTTAGGGTACGTGTCATCTCTTTATCTAACACTCGTTACAAGGAAACCAATAAGATTGAGTCATTTGTCAATTTTTTAATGCCAAACATCTACAGTAGAATTTGCAGTCCTGGTCGTATTCTCTTTTTATCTACGTAATCGATGTACACTGGGCGAAAGAGGAGACTGTATGTAAAAAACATATTTAAAAAAGTTTTTTTTTAAAAAAAGGTTAAATGTAAGTAACTTTTTTAGTTTTTAGAAAAAAAAAATTTTTGAAGATTTTTTTTTTTCAAATTAATTAAAGGATATGGTTATCTTATTGTATTATATTTGTGTTATATTGACATGACTTTTTAATTAAATTTTGAATTGAATTTGACACCAACTCATCACCAGTCAAGTCCAAATTAATGATTTTTTAGTTTTGGAAATCAATTTTATTGAAGTTCAGCTATTGTGCAGAAGGTAAGCAAGCAGCGCAAGGAAGAATGGAAGATGTTTGATGATATGCTTCAAAGAGTTTTTTTTCCTGATTTATTTATATGTAATAATCTTTGAGATAATTTTATACTCGTCTTCTTTGAAAGTTTAGAATTTCTTCTAGGACAATTAAGTTAATGTTTTTTTTTATTGATTTTCTCTACTAAAACTGGTGCTTTGTACTTTTTCTTTTTATCCTTTTTGTTTAGATTCTTTATGACTATTCTTTTGAAGCTATTGTTTTCTTTTATTATTATTATTATTATTATTTTGCAGGAATGGAAAGTGAAGAAGACAAGAAACTAAAAGTAGAAACTAAGGAGAAGATTTTCCAAATTTTTATAGATTTTTTGTCAAGGTAATCGAAAACATAAAATTTTATTCACTTATTAAAATTGCTTTGTTTTTATACGTTGGATTTTGCTATGTTCATTCCGAAGTTGCTTTAAAATTTTGCATATCGGCAACTTATCATGGAGTTGGATTCACATATTTTAGATGTAGTTTCGTTTTCTATAGAAATTGAAGTTCTGAAGTGTTGGGTTTTCACCGAATTTCTATGTGGTACTTCGTGCTATTGCAGGGTGGCAAAGCTTGATGAATTGGTCGTTGCCGGAGGCAGACTACTTACTGACTTTCAGCATGGACTAGGTCGGTGCTTTGGAAACCAGCGTTGTGTTTTTTTATTCATTGCAGTTGTTAGGTGGTGTCCTTGCTAGTTTTCCTTGATGATATTATTTTTTTCAATTCTCCTATAGAGTTTCTTCGACGCCCTCCAATAAACAAGACATCCAAGTTGATTGAGAACATTCTTAAAGCCAATGAGACAAAGAGGTTAACGTCATACCTTGAAGCTGGTTGTATTAACAATCATGACCGTGTACAAAATATAAGCAAGTGTAAGTACTTTCATTCTTCATAGATAAAGTATTATTTGGTTGGTCCCTGGAAACAACGGGTACTTATTATTGTCTGTCATACTTTTTTTTGTGCTATAATTTGTTAATATGACTGTTAGTGACTTAACAATTTCCTCTATCGGATAAACTGTAGAATATGTATCACATGCTTCCTTATGATGAATCAGTAGTAATTTACCTTCCATGGACCCTTCTTATTCTGCTTCTTTTATATGACTTTTGTTCTTACGTTGTGATTTTTCATATCAGAAGTACACACCTGCCTACGTGGACTACATGATCATTTAATTAAAGGTAACATTCTGTTTGCAATCTTGCCATCTATGTCTGTACTTTTATCCAGTTTATATGTTTTTGAAGGGTTAACCAGTGTTTGCAATTTTCTAAGTCTGTGTTTTATGAAGTGATTATTGAAACTGATATGTTTCAAGTAACAACTTATTGAGTGCAGTGAAAAGTTTGCTGAATGATCTCGAATGCCTCTTGGGGGATGCCACAGCTGTGTTGCAAATGGCAAATAAGCATTTATCTCCTTCGTTGGACATGGAATCTGTTGACGGACTAGACCCACAAGAAAGCAGTGGTGAAGTAGGTTTTGTGCTTCGACTCTCTCTCTTCGTTGTACAAGATATGATCAGTTGTTTCTTTACTTATATTTTCATATTACCTCCATAGGAAATATTAGTAGCTCTTTTTTCCATCTTTGGCTAGTGAGTATTCAAGTCCTTGCCTGCTGTTGATAGTGTCTTCCTTATTGTCCTTCCTGCTTGAATCCCTTTTTATTTAAAGCAGATTTCTTACCAATTTTAACCCAAAATCCCCCACAAATGTTTTACGGATTTATTATTTCCCAATGTCATTATGCTGTGAAAACCTTAATGATTGAAATAAGCTCTCACCTGACCACCTGTCCATGGACTGTAAAACATCCAAAATGAATTAGAGGCTTAGAGGCAAGGCATTCGAATTTTAGAAACTTATTTATTGTGTACTAATATTTTATTTTCTGCTGGAAAAATATCCAGCTCTTACTATTGTAATTATTCAACCAGAGATATAAGAGTATACTCTTTCTTTTTTCTTTAGAAGTACTCTATTTTCTTGTATCTTTCTGCCTGCTGCAATTGGCTATTGAAAGTTGACTGTCTTCTTAAAGATCCTTTTTTTTCCTTCAGGAGGAAATGACTTCATCTCATCTTCGAGAACTTGAAGTGACGGATTATGCTGCTCTGACGGGGATCATTTATAGCATGGTGAAGCAAGATTATGTGATGCAGGTACTTCTCGAAATGCACTCTCATGCTTTCGATATGGAGAGAAAACCCATCCACCATTAGAGATAGAGTCGCGGCACAATTTCTTTTTGTCTTTCGTTGTTTTTTCTCTAGAACAATGACGAAAATATCACCCTTCTATTGCAGGATAAGATTGTTACATCTCTGAATCTCAAGTCATCATCAGGAGAGCTAGAGAGCTATGCCCTGATGTGGTCTTTGCGACCTTACGTGAATGATCAAACCATGCATCTAGCTTGGAAACTTGTTCCTTGAAATATACCGTGTTTTGTAAGGATCCCAAACTTGTTTTGTCAGGAAAACGGAATTGTTTTGAACTAAGCGCTGCATTTCTGTACATATTTGGTACTGTGTAGCTTAGAAATAAACCATACTAGTATATAAACATTGTGAGAACAAATGATTGCTATACTCGTTTGGTACTTATTTATTGTGTTTAGTTTTGAAATTATTTTTCTCTTCTTTTCTTTTTTTCCCAACACTTTGTGAGAACAAATCTTATGTCCTTAGTTAGCAGAGAATGCTGAAGACTTTTTCTTTATTCGCTCTATTTAAGAAAATAACAGATTAGCTATACAGGATGAACAAGGAAATAGAAACAAAGGGTACCCTAGGATGCTTTGAACACTTCACAATTTATTCCCTCTCCTTTCTTTTGTAAATCAATCAGATAAAGCAATGAGGCATGAACTTCTCAAATGTCAAACTAACTACTCCAATGATTCTACCCGACCCGTCCCCCTATTTTTTTTAAAAAAAATTTATGTGTGCGTCCTCCTACTTTTTAAGGAGCTTTAGGCCTGGTAACAACCGAAGGCAGGGTAGTTCATATATATATATATATATATATATATATATATATATATATATATGTTTTTGGATATGGCTGCAGCAGATCTGGTAAAAGGTTGGCTATTAACTCATACAGGTTTGACTTTAAATAAAATTTTTGATAATTCAGACTGTCTTTATTTAAATTATTATTTAATAATAAAAATAAAATTATTTATATATATTTAATTATAAAAATATAAATATTATTATAAAAATAATATTTTAATAATATAATAAATGGTGAAAATGAATTTGTAAATTGATTCAAATTTAATCTCACTCAACTTGAAAAAAAATAAAATAAAATTTTTGTGCCATGTCCCTAGGCATGTACAAGTTTAGGTTTGTTGGCGCACTATGACGCATTGGCATTGGGGAAGGGATCGGGGAAGTTGCCTTCTGAATATGATTTAGAAAGAAAATGCCTAACCATCCAAATCCAATCCATATCTTCATGTGAAAAACAGTAATGACGAGGCTCATACTGAAGCCGAGCCATGACCATCATCATCAAAACTCTTTTGTCCACAACAAAAATTTCAAGCAGCACACTTTTTCATCACATCAATATTAAACCAAGGAAATCAGAAGTTTGAATCAACTTCAGAAAAAATATATATATATTTGATGCATTATGAATATATATTGTTACGATATATCTTTTAGAATTGGTTTTTTTATATATTAATAGTATAATCTTTGAACTTCACAGTGATATAAGAATTTGTCACATATTTTATTTTATTTTTTTCAATTTTTAATATAATTTAACAATATATGTTAGCATACTAATTTTATTTGTGAAATTTAAAATCTTTATTGACAAAAAATGAAATAATTTATCATATACTTTATATAGTTGTAGTTGAATGAGAGGTTGTTGTATTGTAAATTTAAAAATTTAGAAGTAGCAAATCATAATTTCTAGGTTTTTTTTCTTTAATATTTATTTTGAGTTGCTAGATTATTGCACAAACTTTTTTGGGTCCATGAGAAATAGTTTCACAAGACAAATAGAGAATCTATATCTTTATATTTCTCTCACTTCTTCTCTGGTGATCACAGTGAAAAGTGATGGATCACAAAGAAATCCAATTCCAAGGCCAAATTTATTCTAAAGTTACACATGATATATTCACATGGCAAACAGCATGATCACCAATGAAGGCTTAAACTTTCCCATGTATAGGAAAAAAAAAAAAAAAAAGGCAATGAGATTTGAGACAATGGTCTTTATTTCTTCCTTCTAGTTCATTGTTAAGCAAAGAAAATAAAAAGTAGGACATTGAAACCGAGGGAGGGGACATGTGGTGGAGGCTAATAGGGGCAGATAGGCAAAAATCCCTTGCATTTTCTTAATGGGTCAATTAGAAGAAACTAAAATCAAATGAGACTTTTGACGTGATTCATGTAATTCAAATTTTTTTTTTTTAAGTATAGATACTGATTTTAAACATAAATATTTAAAATTTATATTTGAGATATGATTTTTTTATAAGATTTTTTTAAAAAATAATTAAATTATTTATATTAGACATATATTATGTCATATAGTTATCTCGAATTCGAGCAAAATAGCTTGTTGTTAGGAGTGTTTATGAGCTAAAACCCAAAAACTTTTTTAATTTTTTATCTAGACCCAAATAGAGTTTAATTTTGTCTGAGAGCTCGAATTAATGTTTAAATAGTAACAAAAATTTTAAAAATATTTTTATATTAATACTTAAATTTTTATAATTAAATTTAAAATTTTTATTAAATAATAATTTAAATTAATTTAAATTAAAAAATTTACGTTGAACCGCTGATTTCAATAAATAATTTGATTTATAGATAGCCCTACGTGTGCCCTGTGGGTATGATCAAGAAACAAGATTTTTCAGCTTCGAGGAAGGTTGGATGATTCTACACCTTTGTAGAAATAAATACAAAAGAAAAAGAAGGTTGGCGGAGCTCGAACTTCCAAACTTGGAGGAATATCAGCTTAAACTTAATAGGAAAAAAAAAAAAAAAAACCCTAAATAAAAAGTTTACTTGTTAAGACTTGAGGGAAAGTTCTGGGCCCAGCCTCCGGGTGTTCTACTCGAGAAAACTGCAGGCAATTGAATTGACTAATTCTAAAGAATTATTTGTAACAGTGGGATTTTTAAAAAAAATAACCAAAAACAAAACACATCATTTGTTATAATTTTAACAGGCGTGAAATCATACGTATTGATTAAAATATGGAAAAAGTTTTAAAGGGTTCTAAGTTCTCAAAATGAAAAAAAAAAATAATTATTATATTATTTTTTAAATTTTTAAAAATGATTCATTTGATATAATTTTTTTTAAAAAAAATTAGATGGTTAAAAGATGTTTATAAGGAACTGTTAATCTAACCCTAAAATATAAAATATCCTAATATCGACTTTTTTATTAAAATAATATTAATTTTTTATTTATGATTTTAAGTTATTTTCAGATTATTTATCGAAATAGGTTAAATTTTTATATTTATTGAGAAATCAACATTTGAGCAAATAATTTTTCAATTACAAAACTGAAATCGTTCAATCAAATACCGATTTTTTAAAGTAATTTATGAGAAATCGATAAACGGAATATCAATTTTTGATAGCAGAATTAAGAAATCGATGAATGAAATACCAATTTCTCAATATAATTGCATAATTGTTACAACTAATTAAGAAATCACTCAATCAAATGATAATTTTTTAACATGTAACTAGAAAATCCCCTAATCAATAGATTTTAAAAATTAACCTATTTCGATAAATAACCT
>JBBYHL010000004.1:15321641-15331686 GCA_038381835.1 Adansonia madagascariensis
GATATTAAAAAGTGAGAAAGTTTGGCTTGGTTTGGTGATGAGTCATAAAGATATATATGACACATCATTTATCGATGAAGCCTATAATAAAAGTTAGATTTATGAAAGTTCTGAGTGTAAATTTTCTAAGGGTGTAGGAAAGTGACAAAGTTATGGTCCCATTTTTCACAATAGGTAGAGATGGCTATCAAATATTTCGTACTCAGCGATGAGCTTTTTTTCCAACTAAATCAAGAGTCCCAAAAGTTAGAAATTTTAGCAACATTCATTACTATTCCTGCTTTCAGCGTTTTCGCGCCCCCCTCTTTCCATGGTCCCGCAGTTTATGCCTAGGTATGGCCGTGAATGGAGGGCCATCATCCAGGCAGAAATCCAAGCACTAACTTTCTAAGGAAGCAGGGCTGTTATCACTGTCTCTATGGCAGATAAAGAAAAGATTAAATGGAAGACTAGAATGGTTTGAAAATGACCTGCAGATATGGCTAGGTGACCTTCTTCCAGCTAGAAATTATCTGTTTCTTACTCTACCAAGGGATATTTTTGAATTATTAAAACCTTCCAAGCTTAACCCAATGAGAAAACAAATCAAAATTCGTAACTCTAATTGCAACTAAAATCTCTTCTAATTTTGTCGACATTCATTAGTCTAATGGTAGAATATTGGACGATGATGCAAACATTCCAAAAATTTTGATCTTCCGAGAAATCTGATTTTGTTTTAACAAACATATGATGATACAAACCAAGTCATGAGTTTCAACAATTGAAAGGAAAACTTAAAAAGGGTCTCCATCATGGGGAAAAAAACGAGGGGGGGGGGGAGGGAGATTTTTCTTTGAGAGGCTTAAGTCAGAAGACAACTAAAAAAATCTTTTCTTGAGGCATTTCAAATTTGGATTCTACACGAAATATCTTCTTTAAAAAGATTTTCATAGCCACCAGGATGTAGCTATCAAATCATAATTCGTAAGAAAAATTGACTCTTAAGCCATTGCTATTACTATTATTTTACTATGAGTATGATCTTTCTTTGTTTCTTCTTGAAACTTTCTTGTGTTGCATATCTATGTTTACCTAGAGCAGCATAGCTTGAGTTCCACCTTTTACTGTAACATGAAATGAATTGACTCAATTAAATAATTATTATTACTATTTTTTTTCTTTTGCCTTTTGGTTTGTTTTCTAATTTTGCCCTTTAACAACTTCAAAAGGCCAAATAATAGCGAAATACCGACGTCGCTTCTGCTGTAGGACTAGAGGAGACCCCAGTTTCCTTTCATTTGACAAAAGGCTGAGCTTGATTTACAAAGGGTAAAGCTAAAATATCAACAAAAGTACAATTCTTGAACATATATTTTGGAGGTAATACTAGCTCGAGTTAAGACATAATGGCAGTTGCAAAGGTTTAATTTTTGCACATTTTGAAGTACAAGACGGTTGATAAAAAAAAGCATGCTTGAAACACAAGTAGACTGGCAGCTGGCGTCCATAAAATGATAACTCGTAAGCAGTTTTTCCTTGCAAAAACATGCTTGAAACACAAGTAGATAGGTTGCCGTCCATAGAATGATAAATTCGTAAGCAGTTTTCCTTTAAAACAAATTTAGAAAAAAAAAAAAAAGCAAAAGTGAAAAAGGAAGAGACTATACCATTACAGCAAACTCATGTTGCCAGCTAATAAAGCCAATTGTTTGTTTTCAAATTTCCCATTTTTCTTCTACCTCCTTCCTCAAACATCTTTGCCGAAATATGCCTTACAGATCTTATTAGATTCTCTAACTTTTATAGTTGAATTTAAATTTTTTTAACTTATCATTAGAATTAATAATCTAATTCCATTAGATTGTCTAGTTTATGTCTATTTCGTTAAATATTTATCGAGATAAGATGTTAAAGTTTTCATATTACTCCTGTATGTCTTATATACCTTTGAGACCGAATTTAGTTTCTCTCTCTAGGTCCAAACAAATAAGCAAAACCTTAGGGAAGTTACACTGCTTTAACTTATAAGCTTTTTTTTTTGGGTCATGGCTTGCACCAACAATTGGACCCACCCAATTCCGTACCATGGCCTGGACACTTAGGACATTTTTCGGTGCAACTTCCAAGTACACATTACCACAACCTTCCCTTCATTGTATATTATAAATCCCCCCTCCCCCTCTCCCCTCTTATTCCACCCTCCTCAAATTGCCTTCAACCTTTGAACGAAAAAATTGCCACCCAACTAAAACTACTTTCTAATCATCCTTCAATACCATAATTTTCCAGGCTCTTTAGCACTAAATTCTTTCTTGTTTTTCATACATATGAGAAAAGGAGCATCGCCACCATCATCATCAGCAGCAAGAAGCAGTAGTTCATCATCAGGGAAGAGTGTATGTGATGGACAATCAGGTTCTTTCCCCACCCCACGTGGATGCATCACGACCGTCCCTTGGCTTCCCTCTTGGCACGGCTCTCCTCTTGATCGTCATCTTCAGCTTGAGTGGCATCTTCTCCTGCTGCTACCACTGGGACAAGCTCAGATCACTCCGTAGATCCTCCGCCGACCGCGCGGATCCCGATGTCGACATCGAAGCATCTCCGTCCAAGCCGAAGCCTGACTGCATGGTAAATTTTCTCTCACACCACCCTTCCTAAAAAAAATTTACACGAGAATTTAACCTTAACTTAGTTATGTTTAAACATGTTCTTTTTTTTTTTTTTTGATTTTCTTGTATTTCAGGATTTGAAGAAAAACCAAAGCCAAAGCTTACCAGTATTAATGCCAGGAGATCAGATCCCAAAGTTCATAGCATTACCATGTCCATGTGAACCTCCACGGCAAGACACGGTTGAAGTAATAGTGCAGAAGCCGCCCAAGCCGCCGCGTTTTCCAGTGCCTTTTCTGTTAGCAAATTGACAATTTAGTTGTACATATTGGAGTTTGGACCATTAGATTAATTTTTCTTTTTCCCCTTGAGTTCTTGGCAGCAAAAAAATAAAACTAAAAAAGCGAAGAAAACAAAAAGGATGGGTAGGAAATTTACCATCTATCGATTCCATCCAGCTAGAAAATACAGGTCAATTTGTATAGGCTTCAGTGTTACAGTTTCATGGCCATTATTCCCTCAAAGGAAGAAGATTCCAATTGTTTGTCAGTTGGAAAATGAGATGGTTTTAATGAAGTTCTTATCCATTACAGCATTACCCAGAAGTAGGAAAAGAAAAAGGAAAAAGAAAAGATCCAATGTCCCTGGTTCAGATCTCACTGCTTGGTTTTATAGATTGTTCTTCATTCGTTATTGTTACAGATCCTACTTTAATCCCCCAATGTAATGAAATCTTTAGTTAATCATTGTTCCAATATATTTTCTTTTTATTGTATTTATTTTGCAGTTCCAGAATTTAACTATTTGGGGTTAGTCAGTTGGTATATTGTCTACTATTTTAGCCAAAAGCTAGAATTGCCGTTGTTAACCCTTATCTGCGAAGATTGAACAATTAGTGCATGTCTTTGTCAAAAATTAGGCAAACCTGTAGGATTTCTTTAACAATTTTCCGTTGTCGGCGAACTTGCAAATCAAGCAAAGAACAGTTTCCATGGTAATCATGAGTGGCAAGTGCACAAATCGTTTTGCAAAAGGACTTGGTTGGTACTATCCAACTCTTTAACAGTACAAAAAAAGTACGAGAAAGAGATCTAAATTTCAAGATTCGTATTTCGATTTATTAAATATTATCTTTTTAATCAATTGAGACTTAATTATTTGGGCTGCAATTTCCTGGAAACTGCAGTTGGATTGAAATATCAAAACCCTAAAGCTGATAAATCAGTTGCTGTAGCATCTAGCAAGTACTAACTATAGAAAACCATGAAATTGAATTAAAAAAAAAATAAACTCTTTGATTTTACACTATTTGAGATTGGGAATATTAAGAGTTGAAGTTTCTTCCGCTAACATATTTTTGACATGGAATTTGATTTTTTTTTCTTAAACACATTTATGGTTTATTTGTTTAGAAATTGGAATTCATATCAGGTTCACACGTTGGGGATTGGATTTTGTTTTCATTACAATTAAGCTCTTAAAATGAGCAAAGTCATTGTTCAGTAACTGGAAGGAGCAGATTACGTTAAAACGTTGAACAAATTTCCAGTCATTTTTTTGTCTCACCTTGCTTAGGAAACACATGTAAGTACAAAAAAGCATGGGCTGCCTGCAAGTGTATCTTGTCTAAAATTTGAAATATTCGTTTTTGATTCATACACATTAAATTTTTAGATATAATTTTTATAAATTTGATTTAATTTAATTTAAAATATTATTTATTAATAATTTTTTTAATTTAAATTTAATTATAAAAAATATAATATTAATATAAAATAACTTTTAAATAGTTTTTAAATAAAAAACCAAGTCATCAATGAGAAAAAAAACAGGTCATCAATTTGGCCCACATCAAACTTAAATAAAATATTTAAAAAAATTATGTCTACGAGAGGTCTTAGACCTATCAATCTTGATTTAAATTCAAACAATTTGATTTAATTTGATTTAATAAAAAAAGTTAATAACTTAAAATTAATTAATCCAAACTTAAAAATGATTCGAATCCTGAATAATTTAAATTAGACTTGATAAACTTAAATATTAAATTTAATTGATATAAAATTAATTAATTTAAATTTTAAATTTGATTGATTTAAATTTAAAATAAATTAAATTTAATTAATTTAAAATTAAAATAATTTAAAATTTAAAAAATTTAAAATAATTAATTTAAAATTAATTTGATCTGACCAATTGATAGATGTAAGAGTCCTAGACGCGAGACGTCAGAACAACATAAAAATAAAGTAATATGAATAAAGCAAATGTTGAGGAGCTCGCCAAATTCAGTTTGACGTCAGATTTTTCATTAGTTGTAGATAACACACAAACACAGTCGCACGCATAAAATGTCTCGTCCGACCATTTGGCTCAATTTCCTCAACTTTTAGACGTAGTTACGGATTTAATACTAAAATGACAATTCAGCATTATGAAAGAAAAAAAAAAGAAAAGAAAAACCCATCACATTATCAATCTTACTTTTAAAGAAATACATTCTCTTACTTTATCTTAAATCCTAACTCCTTTGATAAATTACATTTGATTTAAAAAATAATATAAATTAAATATATAAATTCATTAATTATTTTTTTAAATATAAAAAAAATCGGATTTTTCAGTGGAAGCTTACGCTGGTGTGATCTCTTTCTCTCTCCCTCTTTCCTTAGTGGCCTAATTTCACTATTTGGAGCACTGAGTTGATTTTGATTTTTGATTCTCCTTCGTTTTCCCCGCCTTCCCTAGTACTGCAAAAAAGAGTTTGTTCTGCTTTGTTACATCATGATGTTTAAAAGTGCCTGCAGATATAACTTCCAGTTTTGCATTTTTTCTTTTCATCACTAGTATTTTCTTTTATATATAATAATAATAATAATAATAATAATAATAATAATAATTTGAGTATCTTAGTTTGTTCCCCAAAGGGCACTCTTTTGAAAGTTTTAATGCTTTCACAAAATACAAATACAATTATAAAATGTCCCCATCCATTGGGTGCCAATTGCCATTAATAAATTTAATTGTATCTTCCCATTGAAACCATTTTCATTTTTCATATAAATAAATATGAGGCAATGTTATTTTGTATGATTAATTGGACAATTCAATTCTTTATAAAATGATCCAATTTTATGAATAATGTTTTTGCTACTATGAAAGATGCAACATAAATAATATAAGAAAGAAATTTTATGTATTTTAGAATTTAAACTTTAAATTTATTATATAAATTAATCAAATTAGATCTTGAGTTCATAAACTGGTAGATTCATAATTTCAATCAAGGATGGAGTTAGCCAACTTTTTTTTTTTTTTCGAGAGGGCCAAGACTAGAAATTTTAATACATATAATTAAGTTATAAATAAAAATAAAAAATTAAATAAATATATTTTTATTTTGAGGTGATAAATTTAATTATATTTAATATATAAATAGACATAACCATATAAATATATATATTAAAGGATTTTTGAAATTTGGTGAGGCACCCCTTAATTTCAATAATTAAAATTCAATTCTTAACATATTATGCATATTATGATCACGATTAATCAAGGTTTAATTATATCTTTTTAAAAGTTCAAATCTTCAAAATAAGAAATTCAAATCTAGCTCTAAATAAAAGGTGAAAAATAACTATATATATTCATTTTGACATTGTTTTATTTTATTTTTAATTGTTCCTCTTCACCAACTTCTACATTAATCCAGAAGCTTCAATTAATAATTAATCTTTTAAAATCCCAACTACCAAATTGTAATTTTCCAATGGGGTTGTTCTCCAATAGTCTCCTATCAATTTCATTTCGTTTAAAACGAAAAAAAAAGAAAAAAAAATTGAAAAAGGGAGATGGTTGTGGCCGCCATGAAAGGCAACTTTGGGCCATCATGTTCCCTAAATATTCAAAGAAAATTTTGAGTGAAAGTTAGGATTTTGTTAAGATGTACGGATAATAAAACAACTCTCATCAAAATGGGACCCTTTCTTCACCGGAATCACATGGGGACACAGCCTCTCGTAGACAATCCTTAGTGGATTTTCAGTGGTCTTATCCCAACAGTTGGATGATGAATATGATGGAACATTCCTTTTTTTTTTTTTTTCATTTTATTCTTTTTTTTTTAAATATATTTTGTTATTGTTGTTGGTGACATAGTTTTATTGTCCTATTACAAGTTTTTAATCTTTGTTTTAGTTTATTCTTTTTAATATTTGATATTATTAGAGATATTCAATTATGGTTATTAAAATTTTAATTTCAATGATTTAACAACATATTATATGGTTATTAGTGACATTTGTTTTAGCAATCTCTATCATTTTTTAGCAATATAGTTACTGTTGATGTCCTTTACTTATGAGCTGATCTATGTAATAACATGAATTTCTGTTAAGGTGGAAAATAGAAATGTTAAAGGGTGTTGAAGTTTTAACTTTAATGGCATACTCTATTGTTTAAGTTAATAAATGTTGTTGAAGTCCGAAAGGAAGGTCATAGAATTATAAAGGTTTCAAAGTGCAAATTTAAAATCAGTTCTCATTAGGTTACTTTTACTTGGGTTAAGTATCTTTAAAAGAGTTACATGTCATTTACAGTTGAGATTTATTTGTTATAAGTATAAACGGCTTTTTCTCAATAGATGAAGCTCAACTTGATTTTTAGAGAGTTGAGCAACAACTACATATCTTGTATAATATTGACTTAAATTTTAAATTTAACGAGAATAGCAATTATGATATCTTTAAAATTTTGTTTGAATATAATCATTTTAGCCAATGATTTTAAAGATGCATCACCTCATGTAGACATTTAAGACCTTAATCTAAATCATGTTTTTCAACATATTTTAAATCTAAATTTAAAAAAAAAATGAAGAGAACTGCTCTACTTACCAACTGAATTACCTTTTATGATTTAATGACTACTTCTTCTAAGTGGGCCAATTAAAATTTAAAAAGAAAAAAAGAAAGAAAGAAAAAATTGGAAAGAGAGTGTTATTAGTTTTGGTTGATTTTGGAATATGTTGGACGCAATATTAGATGTTGCCAACAAGACTTTCAATCTCAAAGCATCGATCACTTCTCAAGTGAGTGAAAGCAAGAGATAAACAATGCTATCATTAGGGAATTTGGCTTATAATGACTTTTCATGGTGGAATTCAAGTGCACTTTTGATTAAGGGAACCAAAAAAAAAAAGCTTCCAAGTCTTCAACTAATCACTAAACTAAAGAAACTGCCTTTCTTTTTAACCTTTTCTCTTTTTGTATCTTTTTATAATACAAGGATATATCTTAAATTTTGTTTAGTTTTTAAAATAATTTTAAATGCACTTTTTCCTATCAATAAATTATATTTAGACTTTTGCTATTATCCATTTCCTCACAGAGATGAACTTTCTTGGACCTTAAAAAAAAAAAAAAACCCTTATCTCTTACCTTTTAAACTAACCTTTGTGGGTTATTATGATTTTATTTACTAAGAGGTGTAGATTTATTTGCCTATCACTCAAAGTTGTGCTTTGTAATGTTCATGTAATAATATTAAATTGAATTTACATATATATATATTTGTTAGATAAATATCAAATTTTTCATTATATTATCATTCAATATCGAATTTTATTATTAACTTCAAATTCTATTACATTTTTGTTACAATGATTTTCAATTGGTTTTTGAAGAATGAAAATCTAGAAATTAAATGAATAATTGATGTAACTAGTCATGTCTTCACATATACTTCTTTTTTAATTTCTCTCAAAATATAATATTTATAAATAAATTTTAGTCACATTATTAATTGGAAAAGGGACAAGACAATACCCCAAATCAAGTAATGAAAGGTTAGGTTTTTTGGCTGCAAACTCTTGAAAGCTGATGTCGATGACTTGATGTAGTGGGGTACTAAATGCGCTATATTGCACAAGAAATCAATGAGGCATTAGGTAGCTGCTTACATGAGTAGTAGTTATAGTGGAAATCCTTGTGAAAAGTTAGGCATATATATCATCAAAAGCACACAGACCCAATTATTCA
Organism: Adansonia madagascariensis; assembly: GCA_038381835.1. Taxonomy (NCBI): domain Eukaryota; kingdom Viridiplantae; phylum Streptophyta; class Magnoliopsida; order Malvales; family Malvaceae; genus Adansonia; species Adansonia madagascariensis. The sequence goes on from JBBYHL010000004.1 coordinate 15,330,277, forward strand.
CATAATTGTATTATTTCATATATTATAATTATATTTAAAATATTATATATTATTTTATTATTAGACATAATGGTAGTGGAGTTTTTTAATTTCACAAACAAAGTTAAAAAACTATTACATGCTTTTAATTTATTTATAAAGGATAATTATTCAGTACACAAATGATAGAATTTTTTAATTCCATAAACGAAGAATCTTTTTTGTATATTTAAAAAATAAAAAAATGAATGAGACATATGACAGTTTATTAACCCTATTTATGAAATTTTGTACAAAAAAATTTTCTTATTTATAAATAAATATACATGACATTTGATAGTTTCATATCCTGAAATAAAAAACTCCTTTACTAATCAATATATTTATATAAATTTTAATAAATTAATAATTTATATTATATAAAATTTAATATGTTTATATATTCATATCGTATATGTATTATTTTTAATTACCTCTTTTTTCCTCATGTTCCTTCTTTCAATTTTTGTGGTATGCACGGTGGATTAGCTAAAACAAGGATTTTGGTTCACCTGAAATATTTCACTAAAAAAAAAAAAAAAAACCCACTTCAAATTGCTGATTCATGTCAGCCTGGAGGATAAACTAATATAAGAATTTTGTGACCATTAGGTTGATGGTTTAATCTAACATTTTGGTGCAAGGATAAGCTTTGTAAGTGGTCAGCCAATCACAAATTCGGTTAGATAAGTGCCATTTTTTTGCAGCTTTTTCATCAGGTATTTTATTCTGTTATGTTAGTGTTGTTGTCAGCAAAATAAATCATCAGCCTTTCAACTTGCATGGGCTAAGTCCATTAGTGGGACTGAGATGCTTACTTCGGCATAAATATTCCCTGTAATTATCAATATAATATATAGCTTTTTTTTTTTTTTTTTAAGTCCCCCTTGTCTTAAACTAGTTGATAAGATTCTACAGATTTTTTTTTTTTTAAAACCACAGTTTATATATATATATATACATACAAATATTGCATATATTTATACCAACAAATAAAATTTAAATAATACAATTATATTTGATACTTAATTTTTAATAATATATTAAATAATTTTATATTATAAATTTAATATTTATTTATTTATTCGTGTTATCAAATAACACCGTGGTCTCCCTTAGATTCCCTATCTTTCTACTCAGTAGAAACGTTTTGAGTCCTTGACCATCCTCAACTGGTTAGGAAAAAGAATATTAGAGTTTATCCATATACTAAATTTTTTATTAATAATTGTCAATTGAATTAAAGCACTATGAGATATTAAGATTAGCATCTATCTATCAACAACTATAATTATTTGAAAAAGCACTAAAATTTTTAATTTCCGAAATTATGATTTGATCCCGACAACTTTAATTATAAAAATTATTAACATTTGCTTGTCATTGTATTTT
>JBBYHL010000004.1:15344133-15357945 GCA_038381835.1 Adansonia madagascariensis
AATATGATATGAATATAATGATTATTAGATGTATTATAAACATAATTAGTAAATTTTGATTTAGTAATGTTACGAGAGAAAGAAAAAAGAAACCGACTAAAAGAGTGAATAGAAATTTGAAAAAAAAAAAGAAAAAGAAAAAAATATGTCTAAAATAATCTCGTACGTAAAATTGTCAAAGTTCCATTCCAATTAAATAATGTCTCAATGAATTATTGTATAAAAGGAAATTCCCTTTGGTTTTGCAACGATGATTAGAAGATTGTAATCTTAATAAACAAAGTTCTTCCATGTTAATTTTGAATCCAATATGAAAATATAATATACATGACATATTTAATAGATAAAAAAATTATGTAATAAATATGACATTTTTAAATATAATTAACATGAAGAAGATAACACGTTTAATACACATAATATATTTACATCTAAAATTTTAATATATATTGATTTTTATTATTTTATTTTTACATAATTAATACGAAAAAAATAAATAAATAAATAAATTGCAAAATACCATGTCAATCTCTCACTAAACTAATGTCAGCTAAAAACCCAGCAAAAAGTTCCAAAATATTTTGGTAATATCTCAACTACGCAAATATGCAGCATCAACTCTATTATTAAATTATCTTCAAAAAAAAAAACTCCATTATTAATTAAGGAAAAGTCTGTTTAACATTGATGAACATTAAGTTCCATTTTTACACCTTATTGAGAAATAAGTTGATATTGACATCTTTAGATTTTTTCCTTTTTTTCAAGCGAAAAAAGTGACTAGCAAATGCTTCAGTTATTAATAGAAGCAAAGGTTTTTTAACTCTCCAAAAAGCTGGCCAGGGACACCTCAGAGAGAGCAAAGTCTAGTTTGCTAATGAAATCTTGCCAATCAGTTCTTTTATACACTTTCTAAACATATATTTGAGGTTGATTTTGCTGAATATTGGATGAAAGTGTGGACATGCGTCCAAAGAAGTGGGCTTAAGGGCAAGAAAATCCGGAGTTACAATGAAGATGCTAAAAGCCAAATTGAGAGGATGAAGACTACAAGAAGTCATTTTTCTTTTATTTTTTCGATCAAAACGACTAGAATCGGATTTTTCAATGAAGACAGCACATATAAAGCTTTGGAACTACCTCCTTAATCTGTCCTACCAGCTGTAAAGGCCAATTCTCTCATGATCTTACCTCCATTTAATTCCCCCATCACCTCATCGACCACAGTTTAAGAGAAATAATTAAAAAAAAAAATACTAGTTAAGCTGCTCAAACATTCTTCTAAGCTTGCCAGTCTTAAAGAATGGCTAATAGAAATGGGCATGGTCGTGATACTGTGATCGATATAGGGAGCAAGGCAGCGAATTTGAGTGGCGGGCTTGAGTTTTGTGACCTTACATATACTGTAACAAAGAAGCAGCAGCTAGAAGGGAAACGGTTGAGCCAAGAAGTGGATTTGTTGCATAAAATTACTGGGTATGCACCAAAAGGGTGCGTCACTGCGGTCATGGGGCCTAGTGGTGCAGGCAAATCCACTTTCCTGGATGGTTTGGCTGGGCGTATTGCTAGTGGGAGCCTTAAGGGTAGGGTGTCTTTGGATGGGATGGCAACGAGTCCTAGTTTGATTAAGAGGACTTCGGCTTATATAATGCAAGATGATAGGTTGTTCCCGATGCTTACCGTTTATGAGACACTGATGTTTGCTGCTGATTTCCGACTCGGACCGATCTCAAGAGTGGAGAAGAGGCAGCGTGTCGAGAAGTTGATCAATCAGCTTGGATTGACAGTAAGTACCTTTTCCAGTTTCAAACCCTATCTGTTCTAGATATGGTTCAATGTTTCATCTTATCTGTAAGCTCTAACTAGTTAATTTCTTGCAGTCCTCCTGGAACACCTACATAGGTGATGCTGGGACTAGAGGAGTCTCCGGTGGTGAGCGCCGCAGGGTTTCAATTGGCGTGGACATAATTCATGGACCATCCTTGCTCTTCTTAGATGAGCCAACTTCAGGTTTAGACTCCACCAGTGCTTACAGTGTGATTGAAAAGGTCAGGGACATTGCGCGCTCAGGTAGTACTGTGATCCTCACGATCCACCAACCCTCATCCAGAATCCAGCTGCTCCTTGATCATATGATTGTCCTTGCTCGTGGCCAGCTCATGTACCAAGGATCGCCAGAAGATGTAACTCTGTATCTGAGTCGGATGGGGAGAAAGGTTCCCAAGGGTGAAAATGCAATAGAGTTCCTTATTGATGTGGTACAAGAATATGATCAATCTGAACTTGGAGTTGAGGCAGTTGCTGAATTTGCCAGAACTGGAGTAAAACCACCCCCACTGACTGAGGAAGAAATATCTGTTTCGACGGCTGCCCCAACACCACCCCCGGCTAACCGTGGCGGCCGGCATCAGATGGAAGCTCGTGCTGACCGAGGGAAAAACGAAGGGCGCCTTCCCTTGAAAGCAAGTGGACATTCGGCTAATGATTTTGATCATAGTGTCAGAAGCCCTTACAATAATACATCAACGTCATGGAGTGCTAGCCACATTGGAGTGGTGCACCAACTCAGCTTCACCCCTACAAGGCAACGAACTGATCGAAAAACTCAGAACCCAATGAGGTAAAGAAGTTATATTTTTTAGCAAAAATTTTTATTTTAAGTGACAAAAACCTGAAATGCCTCATGTCCTTTGCATCCATGAAATTATGCAGTTCATCCCCTGGCTATTACAGATACTCAAGTGATATCCTTCCCGGGACGCCAACACCTCACAGCAGCGACTATACCGTGAATGAGGATGATTACCTAACTCCAGATGTTGCTCAAAAGAACGTAGTTCAGCACTTAGGTCCCAAATTTGCAAATTCCTTCATCTCAGAGACTTGGATTCTCATGCGCCGAAACTTCAAGAACATCAGGCGCACGCCTGAACTTTTTCTCTCCAGACTCGTAGTCCTCACTGTCATGGGCTTCATGATGGCCACGATGTTCATGAACCCCAAAATCAGCATGCAAGGCATCACCAATCGCCTCAGCTTTTTTATCTTCACTGTCTGTCTCTTCTTCTTCTCTTCCAATGATGCTGTGCCGGCTTTCATCCAAGAGCGCTTCATCTTTATTCGTGAAACTTCCCATAATGCATACAGAGCCTCTGCTTACACCATTGCTGGCTTCATCACTTACCTTCCCTTCCTTGCACTTCAAGCTGCTGTCTATGCCTGTATCGTTTGGAAAGCTTTGGAGCTTAGGGGACCCTTCTACTATTTCTTCATTGTTCTTTATGTCTCCCTTCTTTCAACCAACTCGTTTGTAATGTTCGTGAGCTCGGTGGTGCCCAGCTATATACTAGGCTATGCAGCAGTCATTGCTTTCACCGCACTCTTCTTCTTGTTCTGTGGCTACTTCTTGAAAGGCGATGACATTCCGGTGTATTGGAAATGGATGAACAGGATTTCCACCATGGCATATCCATATGAAGGGCTCTTGATGAACCAGTACCAGACTAATCAAACTTTCGGATATGATCTGGCCAACAATCCTGTGACTGGAATCGGCATCTTAAATTCACTCGGAATCAGTACTGATGAATTCCAGAAGTGGGAAAATGTTCTCAAATTGTTAGGTTGGGCTGCTTTTTATAGGTTGTGTTTCTATATTATGCTTCGTTTCGGATCAAAGAACCAGAGGAAATAGGAAAATCAAGAGGAAAAGGATGGTCCCGCAAATGCTTAACGTTTTTTGCTTCATTCAAAGTGAACTGTTTATGATGTTTCCCTTGTCAAGAATATTTGGATCATGCTTATAAAATGCATGAGCTAGCATTGAATGCAAATATATATTCAACAATTTAGAAAACAAATGTGATCAACTGAATTAAGTTGATTTATGTTTTTTTATCATCAATGTTCAGAAAAGAAAAAGAAATAGTCAACAAAAAATTGCTATTTTATTTTTCTGAGTGCCTTCATATTATTCTGGTCTCTAGCAAACATTAGTCAAGTCACAAATAGAGCTAGCCATGGAGATCCATGGTGGTGCTTTGGTGACATAGATGCTTATGAATAGACCAGCTTAGTCAGATTTATGCAGTACTTTGTGAACATGATATTCCTCGTGAATAAAATTCTATATTCTTAGCAGAATTTGTTTGGTACATATTACAAATCAACTTCGAAAGGACCGGATATGCCATATCCTCATGCGTATTCTATATCCCCATGAAGAAAATTATAGATCCTTAGCAGAATTTGTTTGGTACATATTCTATATCCTCATGCAGCAGATGTAGGTGTTGGACACGGGTACTTCAAGAAAAACGATGAGTCGAAGCAACATAGATAACAAGAATTCAAGGAAATAAACCATGGTTGATAATAGCTTTAATCTTTAGGCGACAGCTTTTTCCAATTTTTATCATACCCCAACCAAACTGCATATCCTCATGCAGCAAATGTAGGTGTCGGATACGGGTACTTCAAGACAAACGACGAGTCGAAGCAACATAGATAACAAGAATTATAGGAAATAAACCATGGTTGATAATAGCGTTAATCTTTAGGCGACAGCTTTTTCCAATTTTTATCATACCCCAATCAAACTGCAGAAACAGAAACAGGTAATATAAGTGCTAATGTTTTGGCAGTATGGACAGAAAGGGACAATGTTTAATGCTTGGAATATGCCACCTATTCTTTGTAAGCATCGAATAGACCTTGCTGGAAACAGGCTAGCCAACTGAAGCACTTGCTCACAGAGTTAATTGATTTATTTGATTGATTAGACAAAACCAAGAATCCATCTTCAGTTATATGTGTAGATTAAGCATGGCTTAAGCCTCTATCAAAAATACAAATACCTACATCTGCAAGGTTGATACAACAACTAGACAACTCTTATCAAGTAGATAGTTGGAATCTTCCATTGACACAATTATGCAAGTTTGATCTATACCAAGAATTCAGTTTCTATCCAGAAGTGAGTATATGCCCAGCATCTGCAAAATTCTTACGACATCATTGCTTTCAACAGCACGTTTTTTGCTTCTTTCGTGACTACTTCTTTAGGTAGCCCTCTGATGACGCACATGTTAGATAACAAAACCAATTTTGAGTACTAGTTTGACAGGGTCTTCTATATGTATCAATAATCAATTATCATTTAATCTAAGCTCCAATAGTGACTCGTTCCTGATCTGTTATTTAGTATTAGACCAGAGAAATTCCTCGAATAGGCTAGGCTGTGGGAGGCTGGGATCTGTGATTTCAAACTGTCTAAGATTGACTCTCTGTTTTTTCAGTACTGATATTTAAGAAGTCAGAAAGTTCTCCTTTAAATATTAAGTGACAGGCAATTTTAGTGAAGGACTTTTTAGCTTATTAGCATGCTCACATGAACATTTATTAGTAACAGAACTTTTCGTCGTCTATGTTTAGACTAAAAACATCTACCCCAAAAGCCAACCATCTGTTCCTTAGCTTTTGCTGACTGGATTGATTATCAAAAAGAATCTTCAACACAGATTTATGCTTCAACAAAACTAAGTTTTGATCAACCTAATCTATGATACAAGAGGAAAGTAGCCCTTCTATTTTTCTCCAACTTTTAGGAACAACATGAAACAAAACTATTTCAAGCTCTAACCTTCAAAATTTTAAGAGTTTGGGGTTCATCTAAATTTGAATTATCAGATAGCCCAAACCCTGAATGGACAAAGATAAAGCAAAATCATATAATTAGTACAAATGCTAACACCAAAAGGATAAAGACAACAAGAAGTCATTCTCTTCTTTTTGATTAAATATTGAATTCGGATTTTTCAACAAAATATCAGCATATTAAAACTTTGGGATTACCTCCTCAGATGCACTTGCCTTCAAATATAACCAATCCCTCAAACATTCTTCTTTGCTTCCTCCGCCTATCCCTATGTTAATGAACCCCAAAAGAAATCAACATGCAAGAACTCATTAAATGTGTTTTCTTCGTCATCTTCACCATCTGTCTTCTGTTCTTCATCTCTTCTTTCATTGAAGAACAATTCGTTTTCATTCGTGAAACTTCTCATCTGGCTCATACAGCCTTGCTTTTTCATACATTTGGTTTCATCATGCATGATGGATTTCCTGCAGCTGTTATACGAACTTTTATACAAGCTTATATTGCTTGGAAAGCTTCTAAGCTTCCAAGGCCAATCAATTTTCTCTTGATGGCTGTTGACCACTTCTATCTTTCAACCAAAAAAGACCCTTTTTATAAGTTAAAAGCGTGCTCAAAGCTCTTTTTTGATCAAAACGAAGTAAGTTACGCAGACATCTTTGCTTACATCGCTCGTTTTTGCCTTGTTACATGGCTAGTTACCAGATAGCACTATGTTATTCAAGGTATTCATTTGGAATAGAGTTTTGAAGTGTTCTGACATCACCAGACCAGTTGGCGACCAGAATCAGAGTTTACAAAGATCAATCTCCCGAAAAGAAATTCCATCACAGTTTCTATACTTAACCTTTTTAGGAATGCTTACATCTATTTCATCTGGTATGAACCTAAAATCAGGAAGCATGATCAGAAAGGACATGCTATTGAGGATGTGTTTCACTGCATTCTTGATGCCATCAGGTTTAGACTAAATGACTTGGCTCTGGTGGATGCAGCAGGGAATGTTTCACTTTGTCACAATTGGAAGATCTGTATTTCTTTGTCTCTAGTAGCATAGATTACTGTTGTTATTTGTTGATGTAGATAATAAAATTGACATTTATCCCAAAAAAAAGGTATAACTGATTGAATTCTAATCTCAAATGTTCTTTGATATGATACCAAAATTAAACTCTTTAATCTAACAGTCCAAAACCCCAACCCTGACTATTGCTATCACTCTGATTGTTTTAGCAGACACTAAGGCCATTAATTTCCTTTGACAATACTTCGGCAAAAGTAAACACCATTCAGTTACAATAGAAACAAGAATATGTAAAATTTCATGGTTGTCTTAGCCAAACATTCAATCTATAACCCTTGAATTGATTAGTTTAAGGCCAACTAACATACTATCTGTTTAAAATACACATATAATCATGCATTCCTGACAAAGCCTCACTGAACATAATTCTGAAAAACAGCAGAGATGTATACTTATTCACGTTGACTAATGGAAATTTCCATATTCTGAACAGAATTTTATTATACAACATGCTTGGTACTGCAATGAATTACATAACATCAGCTTGAAATTCTACCATGGCAAATTTTTATGTCACCTGCCAAAGGCTTCATTATGATTGAAAGAGTTCCAGAAAAGTAAACCATGGCTTGATAGTTGTACTAGCCATTTGGTCATGGACTAATAATTTTTATACCCCAATTCAATAAAAATGGGAAACTAATGACAGAATCAAGTCATCGCTAATTTTGGCCATATGTATCAGCTATGGACAAAGTTTAATGCTTGCCTTCAACGGCCCAGCTATGGACAAAACAGAACACGTAGAAGCCAATCTTTTAATTATAGACTTAAAAATAGTTAAAATTGACAGGCGGCTTTAACAAAGAATTGTATTTACATCTTATCAGTAAACAACGCAAGAGCATATAGAATATGCTGATCGGATTATCAGGAACCAAATTTTTTATTATTATTTTATGTATAAACTAAATAATATCTAATCATTCATCCAAGTTTTTAGCCTTGTCTGACTGGATGGATTTCCAAAAGAATCTTCATTGACCTGCATATTAGTTAATATAGCTAAATTTTTAATCTGATAGTCAGAGTTGACCCAATTGTCCATGACGTGTTCCTTGAGTGACACAAACAAGCTTGTGAATTAAGGCAAACTTGATCAGCTACACACAACTTTGAATGCATTTCAGCATCATAACATAATTTTTAGAGGATGACATTTTCTACTTTGACTGTTAACTCGGGATCACTATCAAAGTGTGAAAATGGGGCTAGATTAACAAATGCTATCAATTATGCAGAGCAAAGGATAAACCTAAAAGGTTGTCAAACATTGATGAAATACTTGACCCTACTACAAAAGGGGTACCATGCTGAGGCAATGTGGATAGTAGTTGAGGCAGCATTGGCATGTATTGAGCCCTTCTCGGCTCATAGACCGGACATGGCTGATTTCGTCCAAGAGTTGGAAAATGCTTTGATCATAGAGAACAATGCATCCGAACACATGAAGTCCATAGACAGCATATATAGTTTAGGAGGGTCCAATCGCTTCTCAATAGTTATGGAAAAGAAGATGGTTCTTCTACCTACCCCAACTGCCTCAGAACCCTCACCTATTAAAACACAAGGAGCCAAGATAGTAGATGGGTGGATTATATGTTTAGCAATTTCTGCCACTATGTTGTTAGGCCAAAGATGCAACAGAAATCTAGAAATTTTAGATGATTTAAGCCATAAATATCTGATCGATGACTTTAGTGAAACTAAGTTATATACTTACATCACCATATTTTGACTCCAGAACTGTTAAGCAACTGATGACTTACCGTGCTATAGAACAGACATCTTACATTATGAATCCCGACTGACTGACCGAGAACTCAACTGCAGAGAATATTAAAGCAATTGCCAGCTTAAAATGCTTACACTGACATTACTTAACATACAAGAGACCTTTTGAACATCTAAAAGTTAATATGTAACATGTGAGATAACCATTCCAAAGATGATTGAACCGATGGCCAAGAGAGCCAAAAGCAGCCATTTCAGTTATTTATTTAATATACTTGAGCAGACTAACTAACAAATCAGTTATTTAAAATAACTATTTTAACACAACCATGAAGCTAATTGACAACTTGTTTTCTTTATAAGAAAAAAGTTCTATTTCTTTTCCTTCGGTAAGATTTAAATCTAGGATCCACTCAAACCCAAAATTTTGGTTTTCTTCTAGTTACGGAAATAAACACCATCACCATTAAATTTACTTTCCGTTGTCTATAAAACCGAAAGTCGGAATTTTCAGCTCCCAATCACCGCTTCAGCATCTTCCTCAAAGATGCAAGATACCAATCTTTCTTTATGTACTATACTTAAAATTGGGGAAATTGGGGAAATAAAGATTTGAACTTGAAACATTGTTTTTGGAAGTAAGATTGGTTAACCTTAGGTTAATCTCTTGGCCACAAGACAACACTAAACTCTCTTTTGTAAGAATGTGCGTCTTTTTAAACAGCTAAAATATTGAAACAAGATTTAGACCCTCCCCCCCCCCCCAAAAAAAAAAATGCAATCAAGGCAAAGCTGAATTATTGAAAATTTCAACAGCAGATGCGAATGTCTTACAAATACGACAGATTCGAAAGAAACAAAAAGCATAATTCACTAATTGACAAGGTTACTATATAGATAAAAAAAAAAAAAAAAAAGGAAAAGCTTGTTTTCTACAAAGTCGAAAACTATGAAAGGAACAGAATCACGACAAAGATATGGAAACAAATACAATTTCAAAGATGTATCACGTACTGAAAAGAGAAGGGTTAGCGGAAGCAGTTCCAACTTGAACTTCAAGAAGCTCCAAACGACGTTCCAGGGTGTCGAGTTTCTCATTCAATGACGCTAATTTGCTCTTCGTTGTCGCCTCTGGAAACAAAAGATCAATTAATAATTTTTTAAAAATTAAAAAAAAAGGTAAATTGAGCTTGAAAATGACAAATTAAGAGGGAAAAAAATCAAAGAAGAAATAAGTAAATTTTACCGAATTGGAGGAGAAATTCGAAGAGGCGACGAACATTGAGGGAAATGTGAGAGATAAATTCGCGATTTTCCCAATCGGCTTGGACTGCGATCCCTACGTTTACGGCATTTGTTATCCCTCCTGCTCTTGCCATTTCTTCCCTTTTCTTCTTCCTTTTCCTGTTATGCCGACTTTCACAGATCTTCTTCGCCTCCCCTCTGGCTGTTACATATAAAAACACTTTTAAATTTTATTGAAAAAAAAATTAAAAGAGTTTTTTGCCTAATAAAGTTGGGTCCGGGTTGGTGGGTTGGTCAGTGTATTTGAGTAATTGGATAGTTGGGTTAGTTAGGGATGAAAAATTTTAGATACAACAAGACAAAATAATTAAAATAAAATATAAAATATATTATAAATTTATATAAAAATATAAAATATTAATATAACATATAAATATACAAACATGAATTGTTAAACGAAGAAGACTTATAAACGACGGTTTTCCTTAGCCTGTAGACTTGGAGAATTTGCCGGTGAATGTTTATTTTAGAGAAAAATGGAAAAACATGCTAATCTTTATTTCAAGGCAAGGCCTGATCATTAATATGATTTTTTTTATAATTATGATATTTATTTACATTCTGTTTGGTAAATGCTCTTCTTCTTATTATTTTTTTTACTATTTATCTTTTTATAATTTTTTATATTTTATTATTTTGCAAAACAATAAAAGATAGAAACTAAACAGATTTTTTTTTTAAATATATATATATATATATATTGTTAACAACATAGTCTTAGTTTTCAATCCAGCGTAAATAATTTGGGAATCGAGTTTTCAAAACGTGGATACCCTCAAGGGATTGTAATTAAATAATAAGGGGCAGTTTTACATTTTTTGCTTTTAAATTCGGAAAAAATTATTAGCGAATTTGCCTTTGAAGCCAACCAACAATAGGAAAAGTCCTAACAAAAATCCCATCAATACCAACAATTAAAATGTCAAGGGGCAGTTCATATCTTACCTGTACTCCGAATGATTGTCGAATATGAAAATATATCCGACATATATATATGTTTGATTTTTTTAAAATTTTTTATATATTTAAAAAATTATATTTTTATCTCCATATCCGAATATATGTAGAAGGGAAGTACTTTAAAAAAATAGAAGTCCAAGTAATATAAATTATAACAGCCAGAAGCATAAGCAAGCAGATAAGGGAACCAGAATCAGAATTTATTTCACCATTAGAGATGACAAAAGATAAGTAACTCCAAAGACAATTCAAGATTAAATATTTTAAGGTCAAGAGACATCCCTAGGTTGGGAGTGGCTGAGTTTTCTTTATTCTTTTGAGGGCAATAAGTAGCAGAAGTTGATGTATAAAAGGTCTTTGCATTGCATGTCTCTTTGGGAAAACTTGAATGGTAACTGAAAACCGAGCTCAATGCTCAGGCTGTGACTGGTAACAATCCATTGTGCCTGAGCAATGCCTCCGGTGAAGGCTCGCGTCCACGGAACTCAACAAAGACCTGGAGGCAACACCATCTCATGTTAAGAAGATTCAATTGAAAGGAAAAGATTAAAATGAAAAAATTTTCATAATTCATATAAACTAACTAACCTCCAATGGTGCTTTTCCACCTCCAAGAGCAAGAATTGTTTCTCGAAATTTGCGGCCAGTCTCCTTAACAGCCTGTGCAATACAATTAAACTTAATGGATCATGTTTTTATTTTTTTTAAAAATACTCACTAATAACATGATCAGAAATTTTGTTTTAGCAAGCTCTGACTCTGATGAAAAACCAACCATGAAGCTGAGAAAGCATACCTTGATATCTTCCAGTCCAGCGTCCTCAAATGCTGAGAAAGCATCTGCTGACAATACTTCCGCCCACTGCAAAATTAGCATTTCAGATTTCAGATCACATAGCAAAGGGCAAAGGGCAAAGGGAAAAGGAAAGCAAAGGATAAACAAGGATACGGATCATGCCCACAGTTCATAAAAAAGATCATAGCAATTTAGCGGACAAATAGTTAATACAAGCCAGGCTGCAAAAGTTGGCTACAGAATGAAATGGAGAGGGGTAAGGATCATAAGTTATTTATATGGTCTTTCTCAGATTCCGGACTATCAGACCTTGGTAGTTAGTTGCAACCGCAAACATTTCAAACATGTTTCCATTGTTGTTTTCTAAAGGCCAAAATAAAAGATAAAATATACCTTGTAACTGTAGTATCCAGCAGCATATCCACCTAATATTCACAAAAATCAACAAATAAAAAAAATCCCCGATGTGAAGTTTGCACCAAATTTGTAGAAAAAAGTACATAGGAAGAGGAAAGAGAGGGGCTGGAGGAAGTAGAAGTAAACCTGCAAATATATGGTTGAAACCACAAAGAAACCTATCTTCTGGCAATGGGGGGATCACTTGTGTTTTTTTGCAAACTCTCTGATCAACATCAAAAACAGATTCTGAACCATCTGGGTTGTATTTTGTATGTAGTTCCAAATCCACGCTAGCAAAACGAATCTGGAGATAGAAAACACTTAGAAATTGCGTGTCAAGCATTCAAATACTAGAGCAAACACTAATCCACTTCACCAAAAATTGCTATATCCTCTCATTAAAACAAGACAACATTATACAGACTCAAGGAGCTCTCAAGCAACATCAAAGAGTCAACAACATCTTAAAAACAAATGACGGAAAAGATATATCCATTGTGTCCATTAAAATCATCTTATATCAGACATTTCTGTAACGATATACATGCTTTTCATAGACATAAAAAACCTTCTTTAATGCTTAAAGAAATGGATGGCACCCAAACAAGATTTTATATTACTGACAAAGAGGAACCTTTATCTTTCTAAAGCAAACCACAAACTAGATCTGTAGCTGCAATGGTTGATATTAAAGCGAAGCAAAAAAACCAAAATCTGTCCAACATGAAGGTGGGAGAGGATTGGAAAAAAAATAATAAAAAAAAAGAAGATACGTAAGCATGCAAGGGAAAAGGAGAAAGAGGAGGGGACCACGGAGGTAATAAACCTTCGCATGGTACCATGCACATATATATATATATAAAGAAGCAGGCTTCTGTTTCACCACAAGCCATCCTCAGGTGAGGGAAAAACATTGTTTCTGCGGGAATACATGCACCAAAAGTGACACAAGGGCAGAACAAGTTTAATGCTTCAACTGACCTGACGAAGACTTAGAGAACCAGCACGGAAAGTCCTTGCAGCAAGGAGCTTGAAATATACCTCTTCAGGTAGACTCTCCCCTGTTTCATAATGCTTTGCGATGCTCATCAATGTATCCCTGAAAGAACAAAACAATTGAAATAAAAATCTAATTGATGAAAGTTATAATTGATTTGAAAAATGAAACGCATATGATAATAGTGGCAATATCCAAACATGTGGTTATGAGAAATATATTCAAACAAACAAATTAAGAGAATGAGGAAATTTAGATGTTTGTCTTGTCCATGATTCTGTCTGCAGGCCATAAAGTAAAAACAAAAAGATCAAACAAGCTCAAGCAGTCATGACTCATAAGGGTCTAATAGACATGTCTTTTCCTAATCCGTAGTCCCATCATAAACATTACATCAAATGCAATATGATTAACCACAAACAGAGTAATAAAAACTATAAAGTGTTGCAGAAAAAGCCAGAAACCACAAACAGGAAGCCATATAACATATAATAAGTATAGAAGTAGCTTTTCTAAGCCATACCTAAATAAGGGCCTTTAATGAATATTTTCCACATGCATGTATCACACTCAATCATATTTCTTTTAGCAACAAAAAGGATATGGATCTGAAGCAATCCAAAATATATATATTTTGGTTGTTGGAGATGTTAACCTGTGGTAACACCAATTTTCCATGAACTGAGAGGGCAACTCAACAGCATCCCATTCAATTCCCCGAATGCCAGCTACTAGACCCTCATCTTGCTTTGTCAGCATATGCTGAAGTGCGTGGCCAAATTCATGGAAGACAGTCTCAACCTAGAAAAAGAAATGCCATCAGTCCAGATGGGCCAAAATACAGCAGCCACTTTGAACATCCAGAAGGGCCACAAATGCTT
>JBBYHL010000004.1:15405495-15418313 GCA_038381835.1 Adansonia madagascariensis
GATTAAAAAACTTTTCAAAAGTTATAAAAAAATACAAAAGTTATCAAATAAATATAAAAATTACAGGTTATAAAAATAATTTAAAAATTATTAAAAATAATAAATACTGCAAAGATTATGATTAAAAATACTGAAGAGATCAAAAGATACTAGAAAGATTATAAAAATGCTAAAAAAAAAATCCAAAAGATAAAAGTACCTGAATTTCATTTTTTTTATAAATTAATTTTTTATATATTAAATATATTTTTACATCAATTTTTCCCATTTTTTTAATCGTCGTGCGTCCACTTATTTCAGTCTTTCTCTCGTGTTAAATAAATGGAAACTTTTTCGCTTTTTTTTTTTTTAAATTTTCATACTTATAATAAACTATTTATTATTTTAATATTTCGCCTACGTAAATAATTTTTTATGTATCGAATTGATCGTCCAGTAGCAGTTTTGTTAATCATTAAGGAAAAGGTTTGGTTAGTAGTCAGTCGTCACTATGCCAATGAATTGAAAGCTGAAAGTTGAAACAGCCCTCAAAAATGTCAACTGATTCTTTTTTTTTTTTTCTTCCCAACTACCAGTTCTGGGCTCAGCTCCCTGGGAACTTCCTAACAGACGTCCGTCTTTCTCTAGATGGCTTCTAGACTCCTATCAATTCTAAAACCTCAATGTTTCTAGGCTCTGCTGTAGGTGCAGAAGGAATGACATTGTGAACAACTTCTACAACCCACGTTTCCTTGGGTGGCCTCAATTATAGGCGCGCAAAAGATTTAACGGGATATAAGCTTTGAATATAGAACGAAATTTAATGATTAATTGCTGTTTAATTGATTTTTTTTCAAGTAAAGCAAAGTCAGAAATTGTGGCTTATAGTTATATAGATAAATGTAAATGTTGCTAAAAGATTTATTTATATTAGTTTAAAATTAAATTTTATATATTTATATAATTTTTTATAAAATTAATAATTTAATAAATTAATCTTTAAATTTAATAATATAATTATATTTATTATACATATAAAGTTTTGAATTGATTTGATATTTAAATCATATCAATAGAGAATACTGGTGTTTTTATTATATTTAATAGTTGAAAGTTTTTTTATTAAACAAAGAGTAAGACATTTTTAATTTACTCAAAATTTAACGTGTATGGTCTACGTAAATAGAATATGAAATACAACGATCAAATTAAATAAATATGAATTGTATATAAAATTACACAAATGTGTAAAACTAGTTTAGTTTTATATTAATGTAAATGAATCCGTCATCTCTCTCTTTATATACATGTACGTATACATTTCTACTAGTTTTCATAATATTTGAAATAATTTTCATAATATTTTTTATGATCTTTGAAATAAATTTTTATATGAGTTGTAATCTTTAATATGATTTTGGTAATTTTTTATATAATTTTATAAAATTTGTAATAATTTTTTATAACTTTAAATATAATTATGATAACGTTTGAGATACCTTTTATAATTTATATAATTAATTATAATAATATTTATTATACCCATAGTCACAATATTTTTTTAAGATCTAAAGCTTAGGGCTACCAGCTACGAGCTAATTAGCTGGAATTCATTGAGGCTAGTTTGCGTTGCATTGCATGAAAACAAGTCCCCTTGCTATTCTCAATTAAACGTGAACATGACTTCAAACCGCTTTATCACAAATTGCACAGCTATATAGCACTTGCCTTTGCCTAGGAGTACTCAATGTTGGTCGATTCTCTGCGTAATTGGTGCGTTCAAAGACCACAACTTTGTTTATTCCACGTTACACTCCGCACAAGGACTTTGACTTAATCAAGTTTTGACATGCAAATTTTCAATTTTTCATGGTCCCGCCGTTCTCCAAATGAAATGAAAGTTTTTCCGGGCAAAGCATAGTCAGAAATTGAAGCATATAGTTATAGAGGTGAAAGTAAAGGCTGGCATTGATATATAAGTTTCAGTAATATATCCATGCATTGAGTATCTCTCTCAAGCCTCAGCCATGGCTAACCATTTCTATTGTTTATGGAGTTTGCCTTGCTTCCTCCCCTTCCTGTTCCTTCTTCCTTGTGTTAATTCAGTTCACTTCAAAATATCCCGTTTTGACCCTGACGCAACCAACATTCTCTATGAAGGGGATGCGAGACCTTCCGTTGGTGCTGTTGAATTTAACGACGTATCTTATCTGTGTCGGGTTGGTCGAGTTTCCTATGGTCAAAATGTGCCAATCTGGGACTCTCGTTCTAACAAGGTTGCCGACTTTACCACTCATTTCTCCTTCATCATATACACTTTAGACAGACCTATTTCAACATATGCAGCCGGGCTTGCTTTCTTTCTTGCTCCGATTGGATTTGAAATCCCACCCAATTCTGCAGGGGGATTTCTTGGCTTATTTAACACCTCAACAAGTGATTCAGCTCGGAACCAGATTGTTCTAGTTGAGTTTGACACTTTCTCGAACCCTCAATGGGATCCTCCGGCTCAGCATGTCGGGATCAACACGAATTCGATTTCTTCAGCCAAGCACACCCCTTGGAATTTTAGTTTGTATGATGGGAAAACAGCCGACGCATGGATTTCTTACAATGGTACTACTAAGAATTTGAGCGTGACATGGAATTACAAAAACAATACTATTCCTCAAGAGAATTTCACTCTTTTCCATCTAGTTGATCTGAAGGAAATTTTACCTGAGTTTGTCAAGGTTGGATTCTCCGCTGCTACAAGTCATTATTCAGAGCGGCATCGACTTCTATCTTGGGAATTCAGCTCAAGTTTAGATATAAAGAGAACAGAGGTAAAGAGTACAAGAAGAACCAAAATGATAGTAGTTCTAGTAGTTATGCTGAGCACTTTAATGGCTGTCGTCAGCATGTCATTTGTGTTTTGTTGGAGGAGGAAGAAGATGAAAGAAGAAAGAGAAGAGAGAACAAACTTGACTTCCATCAATGACGACCTTGAAAAAGGAACAGGGCCAAGACGATTTTCTTATACGGATCTTGTTGCAGCTACCAACAACTTCTCAAGCCAAAGAAAGTTGGGTGAAGGAGGATTTGGAGCAGTTTACAAGGGGTATTTCAATGATACAGATACCACAGTTGCAGTGAAGAAAATTGCAAGGGGCTCAAGACAAGGTAAAAAGGAGTACATTACTGAAATCATGATAATTAGCCGGTTGAGACATCGAAATCTTGTGCAACTCATAGGTTGGTGCCATGGTGGAGGTGAATTTCTACTTGTCTATGAGTTCATGTCAAATGGTAGCCTTGATTCTCACCTCTTTGGCAAGAAGACTCCTCTCAGTTGGCATTTGAGATACAAAGCAGCCCGCGGTGTAGCCTCTGCGTTGCTCTATCTCCACGAAGAGTGGGAGCAGTGCGTGGTCCATCGTGATATCAAACCGAGCAATATAATGCTAGATTTTAGTTTCAACGTCAAGCTTGGTGACTTCGGATTAGCACGGCTTATGGACCATGAGCTAGGTCCTCTAACAACAGGGCTGGCAGGGACATTTGGTTACATGGCCCCAGAATACATAAGAACAGGCAGGGCAAGTAAGACATCAGATGTATATAGTTTCGGTGTGGTTGCCTTAGAAATTGCCACAGGGCGAAGGTCAGTTGTTCCAATGAGAAATGATTTGCACATCGGTTTGGTAGAATGGGTTTGGCATCTTTACGAAAATGGGAACCTTCTTTCCTCAGTCGATGAGAGGTTGCATGCAGAATTCGATGAAAAACAAATCAAGTGTTTGATGATCGTTGGGCTATGGTGTGCTCATCCTGACAGCAACCTGAGACCCTCAATCAGGCAAGCGATTCAAGTTCTTGATTTCGATATGGCAATGCCAGATCTCCCATCAACGATGCCTATTCCGACATACCAGGAACCCCTAGCATCAAGCAGTTCTCAGGAGCCATCTTTAACCGATTCGAGCCTTTATGTGGGTCGTTAGGGCAAAGTGTCATCACAATTTCTTACAACGAAAAAAAATATTGATGTCTCTCTTATGTCTTTAGTTATGTTTGTACATAGATACTTCCTATTCTAGAAATCCAGCTACATCGTGCCTCTAATGAAACATTTGAGTTTAAAAACTTGGCCTGCCATTTGATCAGTCAAATGATGTATTGTAAGTCAGACAGTTGTGCCTCGTGGCCACTTTGTTCTGCTTGTGAATCCCATTCGTTAACATTTATCTTTTCCTCTTTAATAATTAAAACGATTAAAAATCGAATTTTAAATCATTGAAATTAAACATCTAACACTCTGCAATCTATCACACTCTACAAATTTTATTATCATAATTATCACTAGATTGGCCCATCTAATCCGTGAGTTAAAGAAAAAATATTTAAAATATTGAGTAGTTATTGTTTTTCGTGTAAATATTTTAAAAAATAAAATTAATTAAATATTTAAATTTTATTTCAAATGACATTTTTAACTATTAATTTATAATCTTTTTATTCTTTAATTCAAATTTTCATGCCATTTCACTAAAGAGATTGGTATTACCTGTTCCATGAACACCAAACTGAGTCAAACCTTTTATTAATAGTTTAGATAAAGATTACAAATTTATTAAAAAAAAAGTTACAAAAAAATTATAAAAAGATACAACAATTATTATAAAAAGGTTATAATAAAACATTTCAATTGTTATAAAACAATATACAGAAAATGATAAAAAAAAATGCTACAAAATTTATAAAAAATATTACAAAAATTATAAAAAAATCCTACAAAGTTTTATATAAAAGACTACAAAGATTATCAAAATACTACAAAAAGTTATCAAACTCATTATAAAAGTTTATAAAGGTATTATAAAATTGATAAAAAAATTACAAGTATTAGAAAAACCTTTAAAAAGTTATAAAAAACTGCAAAGGTTATTAAATAAAAACAAAAAATACATGTTATAAATATAATAAATACTTCAAAAGTTATTATTTAAAAACACTATAAAAGTTACTGCAAATATTATAAAAATGCAAAAAGAAATAAAAAAGTTATAAAAGTATCTTAATTTCCTTAATTTTTTTAAATTGAATTTTAATGTTTTCAAGTATCATTAGCATATCTATATTCTCACTTTCAAAGTGGCGGTATGTCCACTTATTTCATTCATCTCGTTTGCGTCTCTCAGCTTCCTGGAAACTTCCTAACCGTGTCCATTTTTCTTCGGTTGACTTATAGACTCCTAGTAAAATCTACAACCAATCGATTAGCCCCGAAGAGTTCCCCGCGTTCTCTGCCGCTTCCAGAAGTCAACAGTCAAGTACTTAAATAGTGATCTGAATAGGATATTAGAGTTATGTTATTTTATAATTTTAATTTTTTTTATTGATATATATATTTGTAGTAATTATTTGAGATTATAATTATTAAGTTTGTAACTATAATAAATATAATATGTTAAAAAAATATATTTTTAATCGTAAGTTAAGTCTTATCCTACTCAATTTTTTTTTTTTTTTTTTGCCAGTGTCTGCATAACTTGTTTAGAGTTCCATTTCTATGATGATACAGCCCACAAATGAAATTTTGAACAATGTGTGGTTGCCCCGCAATCTCTACGCCAGCAACGAGCTAATCGGCTAGAATTTAGTAAGGCTAGCTTGTGTTGCAGTGAATAAAAACAAAGTCCATTAGCTTTTCCCAATTAACCATGAACATGATTTCAAACCACTTCATCACAAATTCCACAGCTATATCTATATAGCGCTTATTTTTCCCTAGGATTAGTCAAAGTTTGCGTCCATTCTCCACATATTCGGTGCGTTCAAAGGCCACGACTTTGTTAATTTCAAATTGCAATCCAGACAACGACCTTGACTTACAGTTAAGTCTTTATATGCGCATTTTCAATCTTTTCATGGTCCTACAATTCTCCAAATAGAATGAAACTGTTCACAAGGAAAGTCAGAAATTGAAGCGTATAGTTATAGTGGTGAAAGTAAATGCTGGCACTGATATATATAAGTTTCAGTAAGATATCCATCTATGGAATATCCCTATTAGGCCTCAGCCATGGCAAACCATTTCTATTGTTTATGCAGTTTGCCTCACTTCCTCGCCTTCCTGTTCCTTCTTCCTAGTGTTAATTCAGTTCACTTTGAGATACCCCGATTTGACCCTGAGGAAACCAACATTCTCTACGAAGGGGATGCAAAACCTTCCGTTGGAGTTGTTGAATTTAACGACGTATCTTATCTGTGTCGGGTCGGCCGAGTTTCCTATGCTCGAAATGTGCCAATCTGGAACTCTCAAACTAACCAGGTTGCCGACTTTACCACTCATTTCTCCTTCATCATAGACACTCTAGGCAGATCTATTTCAACATATGCAGCCGGGCTTGCTTTCTTTCTTGCTCCGATTGGATTTGAAATCCCACCCAATTCTGCAGGGGGATTTCTTGGCTTATTTAACACCACGACAAGTGATTCATCTCGGAACCAGATTGTTCTAGTTGAGTTTGATACTTTCTCCAACCCTCAATGGGATCCTCCGGGTCAGCATGTTGGGATCAACACGAAATCGATTTCCTCAGCTAAGCACACCCCTTGGAATTTCAGTTTGTACGATGGGAAAACTGCCGATGCATGGATTTCTTACAATGGTACTGCTAAGAATTTGAGCGTGACATGGAATTACAAAGACACTACTATTCCTCGAGAGAATTTCACTATTTTCCATCAAGTTGATCTCAAGGAAATCTTACCCGAGTTTGTCAAGGTTGGATTTTCAGCTGCTACAAGCCATTATTCGGAGCGGCATCGACTTCTATCTTGGGAATTCAGCTCAAGTTTAGAAATAAAGGGAACGGAGGGAAACAATAAAAGAAGAACCAAAATGATAGTAGTTCTAGTAATTTTGCTAAGCATTTTAATTGCTGTTTTCAGCATGTCATTTGTGTTTTTTTGGAGGTGGAAGAAGATGAAAGACGAAAGAGAAGAGCGAACAAACTTGACTTCTATCAATGACGACCTTGAAAGAGGGACAGGGCCAAGAAGGTTTTCTTACACAGATCTTGTTGCAGCTACCAACAACTTCTCAAACCACAGAAAGTTGGGTGAAGGAGGATTTGGAGCAGTTTACAAGGGGTATTTCAATGATACAGATACCACAGTTGCAGTTAAGAAAATTGCAAGGGGCTCAAGACAAGGCAAAAAAGAGTACATTACCGAAATCAAGATCATTAGCCGGTTGAGACATCGAAATCTAGTGCAACTCATTGGTTGGTGCCATGATGGTGGTGAATTTCTACTTGTCTATGAGTTCATGTCAAATGGCAGCCTCGACTCCCACCTGTTCGGCAAGAAGACTCCTGTCAGTTGGCCTGTTAGGTATAAAATAGCTCGGGGCTTGGCCTTTGCATTGCTATATCTTCATGAAGAGTGGGAGCAATGTGTGGTTCACCGTGACATCAAATCGAGCAATGTAATGCTAGATTCTAATTTTAATGTTAAGCTAGGTGACTTCGGATTAGCTCGGTTAATGGACCATGAGCTAGGCCCTTTGACAACAGGATTGGCAGGAACATTAGGTTACATGGCCCCAGAGTATATAAGAACCGGGAGGGCAAGTAAGGCATCAGATGTGTACAGCTTCGGGATAGTTGCCTTAGAAATTGCTACAGGTAAAAAATCAGTCGGTCCTATGGAAGAAAATTCGCAAATGGGTTTGGTAGATTGGGTTTGGCACCTTTATGGAACTGGAAACCTAATTTCAGCCGTTGATGAAAGATTGCATGCAGAGTTTGATGAAGAACAAATCGAGTGTCTAATGATAGTTGGACTGTGGTGCGCTCACCCTGATGGTAGCCCAAGACCCTCAATCAGGCAAGCGATTCAGGTTCTTGATTTTGATGTGGCACTGCCGAATCTGCCACTGCAAATGCCCGTTCCAACCTATCATCAACCTGTAGCACCGCCGCCAGGCAGCACTATTGAGCCTTTGATGACTGATTCAATTTCAGACCTAGGATTGGCTCCTTAGGCCATCCCATTACACTTTTCTATGATAAAATGTCTTGATATATCCAGTTGCCTTTGTTTATTTGCAGTCAAAACATTTTCGTGTAATTTTTAAACTATTTCAAATTTTTTTAAAATCTAAGATGTATTTTATATCGCTGAATCAAATGATCATTATTTTTTTTGACATGTTATTTGAATTAACTTACGATATTTCTTGAAAAAAAAATTATATCTATATTAGTAATCTCCTGCTGATAAAACAATACAAGCTTTCCATAGGATTTGCCATTAGAAAGCTTGTGGAATTTTTACCGTCTATCAAATGTTAGCTTGGCACAACAAAGAATTGTCAATGGGCCGTTGATGATGCTCCCATGGCATCGAACGAAGATGGTGTTATTCTAGATCCAGTTGGACTTTGAATGCTGTTTACACATCAAAGTAGGCTCATTATCCTTTTTCATGAAAGTTGGCCCATTTGAAAATTATTTGTACGTGATTCTATTACAACTGACCTTAGGCTGTTAACGGGGCCTTATTTGGGCAGTTTTGCCTCCTTTGCTCCGAATTGCAACTATCGGTCTACCACCAGAGGAATTTAGCCCAAAAAGTTGTGAAAAAATACTACTCAGTAAACGTTAGCGAAGATTAAGACTTTTGATCATTGGTATCATCGGTTTATATGGCCGATTCAATTAAAATTAATTAAATATTTAATACATTATTTTTAATATTAAATAAGTTTTAAGTATGAATGCATGAAAGTATAATGATAAAAACACAGTTTCAGGTGTACCATTGGCTTGTAGCCTGCTGGGCAAAGCTATATGCCAAATTTCATTTTATAGTTTTCTCTTATGACTTTCTGCTTCATCACTAATTTTAACGAAGAAAATCTCACGTTGATTTTTTTATGATTTTATTTAATGATTTATTACCTGTTTATAATGAAAAGAACGACAGGCAAGAATGAACTCTGTCTATAATAAAAGTTCTTAATATTTATTCATAATGATATTACTCAGTAATTTGTTGTGAGAATGACACTCAGGATCAAGAACCAGACGACGAAAATATCAGCTTTGTTTAATTCTGAAGTTGGGTACAAATATATTTAACATCATACTTTCGATTACCTGTCTCAATCATTTCCCTTCTTTGATGGAACTTCATTCGTTTTCCTTTCATTCTTTAATGCCTAACGTTTAATTTTCATTTGTTTGCGTCCTATTCCACAATATCCTAACAAAATCCACACATAAGAAGCCAAACCTTAAGGCTGGAAGAATCATCACCTACCAGGGAAAATAACATTTCAATACATTAGTTGCAGCATTTTAAGTATAGTGCAAAACTCGCGGGGATTTCAAGATATGATGGCTTTTGATCTCATGCTCAGGATCCAATTGTACCAACTTACAAAGTCCTGAATAAAGACCTTTTTGTGATGGTAAGCAGCCTAATTTATATATATATATATATATATATATATATATATATATATACAGTTCCGCAGAAGAATTGATTGTTTGGCTGACTTTGCTAATTAATCACACCTGCTTTCAATTAAAATTATGGTAATAACTAGTAAATTAATAAGTAATATAGTTGAACTACCTGTATATAAGGCCTTGAAAAAAATTTCACCTTCAATCTCTCCTTTATGCCTTTCAACCGTAGCTCTTCCCACGGATCTCAGTTTTCTGCTATCTTCCTGCTCAACAAAATCATGTTCTCTTGATATGAAAATCTTCTTTTCCTTTCTTTTTCTACTCCCTTAAGTCAATCCACTTTCCTTCAACTTTAATAGTTGTCCAAACATGCAAAATATTGAATTTGAAGGCGATGCTTTCCCACCAGTTAATGTTATACAACTCACGAAGAATGATATTAACAACCTCACAAACAGCAGCAGTGGACGTGCTGCATATAATCAACCATGCGACTTTGGGATGCTAGCAACAGAATGCTGACAGACTTCACCACCCACTTCTCCTTCATCTTAAGATCTACAAATATTAGTGAGTATGGTGATGGGATATCCTTATTTGTGGCACCTCTTGAGTCCAAAATGCCTCCCAATTCGAGAGATGGGTTTCTTGGATTGTTCAATCCTAACTCAACCCCTAGCTTCTCCGATAATAATATTGTTGCAGTGGAGTTTAATAGTTTACGAAATTAATGGGATCCTAGTGATGATCATCTAGGCATCAACATTAACTCCATCATTTCTGTGAAAATTGTTACACGGAAATATAGCATTAAGAATGGATCAAGAGCAAACGCATGGGTAAGTTACAACTCCAGCACAAAAAATTTAAGTGTTTTTCTAAGTTATGCTGTCCAATCTTCGGTGGAAATTCTAGACTTTCATAGATGCTTGACTTGAGGGATATTTTGCCAGACTGGGTTAAAATTGGTTTCTCTGCGTCCAGCATTGGCGCCATAGAACAACATACACTGGCAGTTCGATTCAAGTTTGAATGCAACAGTGCAAAATAATCAAAGCCGGATCGAAATACAGGTAGCGATTCTGTCAAATATTATTGGAGCTCTAATTGTTGGGTCTGTAGCATATTGGGCATGTAATTTTCGGAGCTGGAAGCTGAAAAAAGAAGTGAAACAAAAGAGAAAATGAGCTTATCATCGATTGATCATGACCTTGAAAGAGAAGCAGGAACAAGAAGATTTTCTTATACAGATCTTGTTTTATCTACCAACAATTTTGCAGATGAAACGAAGCTGGGTCAGGGAGGGTTTGGCGTTGTTTACAGAGGCCATTTAGTTGATTCAGGTATTGACGTAGCTGTGAAGAAAATTCTAAAGGGTTCTCAGCAAGGGAAAAGGGAATATATAACTGAGCTGAAGGTCACTAGCCGGTTAAGACACAATAATCTGGTGCAACTCCTAGGCTGGTGCCATGATCGAGGTCAAACGTTCCTGTTTGTCTATGAGTTCATGAAAAATGGTAGCCTGGATAGTCACTTTAGCAAAAACCGTACCCTCTCTTGGGCTACGAGGTACAATATTTGTCTTGGTTTGAAAAGCGCCTTGCATTATCTTCACAATGAGTGGGAGCAATGCGTGATACACCGGGATATAAAAACCGCTAACGTAATGTTGGATTCCAAATTTAATGTGAAGTTGGGTGACTTCTGGTTAGCCAAACTCACGGACCACGGGCTAGGGCCACCGACAACCCATTTGGCTGGAACTTTATACTGTATGGCTCCAGAGTACATAAAGACAGGAAGACCTAGCAGCAAGTCGGATGTTTTCAGCTTCGGGGCTGCCAGTTTATGAGATTGTAACAGGCGGAAGGTCCAGAGATCCTAGAAACTACGACATCGAATTGGTAGAATGGGTTTGGCATCTTTATGATCGTGAACAAGGAAGCGAATTGGTTTGGCATCTTTATGGTCGTGAACAAGAAAGCCTTCTTTCGGCTGTTGACGATAGACTGCATATGGAATTTGATGAGAAACAAGCAAAATGCGTGATATTTGTTGGAGTTTGGCGCAGTCACCCAGATCAAAACTTGAGGCCCTCGATAAAGCAGGCAATTCAATTTTGAGGCAGGAATGCCAGATCTTTCAGCATTGATGCCTTTACCAAAGCATAACGCACCTTCACTATCAAAAATTTCTAGCATACCTTCGATAACTAATTCATTGTGTGAAGCAGATCGCTAAATTGAACAGTTCCTTGTTTTTCATCTGCAGATGATATTTCATATTAAATTTGAATATATATTTGGTTCAGATCAACCTTTAACCTTTACTTTTTTAAATGATTCCACAGACAGATCCCAGCAAACGATATTCCCCGGTTTTTGAAGCCATTAATTTTCTGGATGGATCATCAGAGATTCAAACATATGGAACCGCTGTTCATGAAAGTGACGAGTTACATGAGATTTAGGGGCTTTCAAAACATCTTACAGAAGTTTCAAATTAACAATTCTGTGTGCTTAAAATAAATTTGAATCAGCTCATTTAAACAATTCAAAAAAAAGAGTTCCTAGAAATTGAACCTTCAAAGACTTTTTATTTTGGAAGAAAAGAATACTTCCAACATAAATGCATTTAGATACTAGGTTGAATCTTAACCTACAATATTTTTTATTCATAAATAATTTTAATTGACTGCTGCATAAAATCTACCTAATCCCAATTCATTTTAGGTATGTAATGCAATATGAAATAAATAGCACTGAATTGTATGACTCTAAATTTATGATTTGACCTTATGTTGTTAAGATTTTCACTATGACTATGCAGCCTGTTTTTTTATTATATATTATTTAAAATATTTTGTTAAATTAAATTTTGATATATATTTAAAAGAATTTATATTTGCTACAAAGTGCATAAATCTACGTACTAAAATAATACTATACATTACAAATAAAGTTATTTATATTTGTTAAAAACTTTTAATAAAACTATATTATCTAATTCATTAATGATAATATATACGTATATTTATTATTAATATATAAAATATATATATATTTTTAGAAAAATTACTTCATTCAAAGTGTCTGAGAAAGTGTTTTGTTTCATATTAAATCAACGTTTTTATTAAAAAAAAAAATCGAAGTTTGCGTTGAATTCTAATTAGTATAAACTCAAGGACCAAAGTTTAATTTTGCCGCTTATGTTATTACATGTCGCATGTGTCATATGTCCATTGGCCAGCAATGATAGGCCAAGATCGCTTAAACTTTCCGGTCACACTGATAAAAATTAATTAAAAATATCTAAATTTTTATATTAAATAATATTTATATCCTTATTTTAAAAAATTTAGTTTTATGCTTAACA
>JBBYHL010000004.1:15450921-15474141 GCA_038381835.1 Adansonia madagascariensis
ATTTCAAGTTGACTAATCCTCCTAATCTATTTACAGCTTTTAATTTTCTTAATTTACAGCTCATCAACACCTCGACAATCTCCAACCTCAGTTATATGCTCATTGGTCTGCATAACATTTCCTCCTTCAAAGTAACTATCTCCCAGGAATTTCACACTAGAATCTGCTTCATTTAAAGCCTCACCTCCAGCATTTACAAACATCACAATTCATCTGTAAGTTGTTAAAAATCCAGGAAAAGATTACAAAAACAACTGAATTATATGCCATTAAGAGCAAAAAAGTGAGGTCAAGATCCATAATTTACTTGTAAGAATTAAACTAATCTACAAAAAGTAGAATATAATCACTTACAAACAAAAAGCACCCCAAAAAAGTTTGAATAATGTTTCTCCTTTTCATTTTCTTTTCTATATTATTTCTTACACAATTTCTAACACAATGCATGTACTTGAAAAAATCCATAAATATAATTAAATAAAAACTTTCTTTTTTTGGCAAATATATCAAGAAAGAGGGTTTTAATTGCTTTATTTTCCATAATTTTATAATTGACTAAACAATTAGGAGTTTAACAAGATAAATTAAATCATGAAATTAAAAATTACTTACCTGTAGTCACAAAGCATTGAATCAACCAAGGATTCTTCTTGATCTTCATCCATGGCGGAAATAGAGTTATCTTGATTTTAGGCAAGATCACTTTTTTCCCAGTCAAAAACCCTAGGAATAGATGAATTGGGGAATAGGGTCTCTGGGTTCTGTAGAAAAGCGTTTAATTGGGCATTATCCATTGGAAAATCAAAGTTTATAATGTTTGGCTGGCGAGAAAAAAATTCTTCAGATTTGCTCGAATTCTCGTTTAGAAATCTGTATAGAGAAAGAAGAAGGGAAGAAAAAACAGATGCGTTTAATTTTGTGCTGTACTTGGGACGGAAAGGAAAGTTTTCGAGTTTGAATTCCTTAGACGACCGTTGGTATCATATCGGCCGATATGGGTTAATTTTGATATATAATGATATTAGTAATAGTTAATTTTATTTTGATTTGCATCAGTCATATTATTAGGTGTTGATTTATTTCGATCGTATAGATTAAAAATAGATGTATCAGTTGGTGTATAACATAAATTTAAAAAAATTTAAACATATATTGATATTAAATTTGATGAATATTATACATAATTACTTCATAAATTTAATGAATATTAGGCATAATTATTTATAAATTTAATAATCTTACTTTTTGATTGATATTGATTATCTTATATTTGATTAATTTTTTTAGAATATTTTATATAATTAATGAATATTTAATATATAAAATTTATTTCATATCATTTATTTCATATTTAAAAATATTTTTTATATACATAAATTAAAATTGTTCAAATTCTGAAAAACTTAAAACTATATATTAAAACACACTAATATTAATATATACTAATATTAAAATAAAAATAATACGTCCATCGATACGATACTGGTTACCTTGATAAAAAAAATTAAATTTAATTGACAAAAAATCCCTCGGGCTTTTCTTGCCATAATCTATGGCTGTAAATATAAAACTCACCAAAAAATAATAATAATAATAATGAAAAAAAAAAACATTAGCCTTCTATGTTTATTAATTATGATAAAGCCCCTAAGACTCTCAATTTGATTGAGAGTTGGATTATATATAGTCTTCTGTAGGGTTGACTCTTATTTTTTAATTTAATTATAATTTTTATATATCTATAGTTCTACACTTTTATAATTTATTGTAAAATTTTTAATTAAATTAATATAATAAATTAAATAATATCAATTTAATTACAAAATTATCAAATAATTAATAAAGTACTTTTAATAAATATTGTCTGAAAGCCGGTCAGTTTCTTTAGCATTGCCTCCACCATCAGAGAAAGATTCACCCAACCGAAGAGTCTCCTGAATCAGAGGGTGATTCACCCAATCATGCAATATTGTTTTCTGTCACTGCAACGTCAGAGAGGGATCTTACATCTCTGCCTTCAACTGCTGTGGGTGATTTATTGGCCAAATCATGGAGCATTTCTTGTTATACCTTCAAAAGCTGAGATGGATTTTGGAAAATCAAGACAGTTCCCCAACTATGCCATTTGGAATAGAGAGAGACCTAACAAACCAAGGGGTATCATCAGCAACATCCCATAAACTTCTAACAATTTATACACCTCAAACATCACAATGGAATGAAACACTAGCATCTCAAAGGACCTAGTCTTATCCTTCCATCCTCTGGCTCTGAGAGGATTTATCTACCCACAACGTCTCAGAGGAACAGTAATGCTGCTCCAACAGTTCATCGGGCAGACACTGTAATAGGTTTAACTCACGAGCGGCTGCATGTACCACACTTCTGGAACTTATTACTACAGCCACGACAGGGGTCAAAACGTTTCAGAGAATCGATGCCCCTATGATTCCAACGTCGAAGAGGATTTATGTACATGCTACTCCCCACAGGACTAATTGACTAACCACATGTGTTCAACCTCCCAGAGGGCTGATGTTGCATTAAGACTGGCCTCCGAGATGTTATATATTAGAGGAACGATAATATTGCTTGGACTTCTCACCAGGCTGATTCAATACCACAAAATTCCGAGAACATGTATATATGCCTCCAATTTTTCAGAGGAATGCTGGTATGACACCAGCATTGAGGAGGTTATATATGCCTGCAACATCTCAAACATCCAAAAGGATATGTACTCCAAATACAATAATTTCAATGGATGATTATCCTAGCCAAAGGACCCACCTATGGCTTTGCCAACCTTTCAAAGGATATGGTACACCAGTGTTTTTCCCTCTTTTCTTCTAGGTACCTTCGTAGACAAATCAGCACCGTCACAAATGCCAATTTAGGCTTCTTTTTGTTTTTCCATCCTCTTCAAATACCATATTATGTCGGCCTAGATGCAAATTTTAATATTTAACATTAAATAATCGTTTGTGATTGAATTTACGTAGGATAATTTAATTTTACGCTTCTATATTAGTAATTAATCCTATTTTAACAAGAATCGATTATTGTAAAAAAAAATTATATGAAATTGTTATTATGTGTCAGTATAATTTTATAGCAAATTAAAACAAAAAAAAAAAACACTCTCAATGGTGTGTCAAAAAGGGTCTTATTATCATTTTAACTCATTGTGTTGAGTTTGATTTTGTTAATAATATATTATGAAATAAAAACATTAGATTTTCACTAAGGAAAAAAAAATTATAAGGTGATATGAGAACTTTCAATTGCATAAGCGACTGAAATAAAACACTTCAAAATGAAAACAATTAAATAGTTAAGCATATCACTTGCGATATTTATATTATAATTAATTATTTATTATTTAATATTATGTAAAATTTATAAAAATTTTATGTAAAATTTATACGTATAAATGATAAATTTTTATATAAATCTTAATTATAATAAAAAAATTACAAATAAAATACTATAGTTAAGTACTACGTGCTTATCCCAAAAATTTAAATACTATTTCCTATATTAGTAATTCAACCTATATGCTAAAGGAGTCATGTTGTAGTTTTCCCCCTCTTTTTTCTTGGCTGCAATTGCAAAGATATTTTGTACTTTTTTCCAAATTCCAGACTCCATAGATTAGAAAGAAAGAATGCTATGCACGTACAGTCCTTGGGCACAAGCTAGTACTATTAGTTATACTCCACTGTTGAAAGTACTAAATCAAAATTCCAATCTTTCGATCCCTAAAACAACGACCCAATTCCAAAGAAAGTCTCTTGACAATAGATTTGACGATATTGATGATGACGGTGGTGGTGGTTCTGGGTTACGGGAATTTTCTTTGCCATCCCATGTTAAATCCATTACAAGCACTTCAAACCCATTTGTAAAACACTGTCTTAAGCTCAAAAACAGCTCTTCTTATCGTCATTCTCATGCTTCTGCTCTTGTTGTTGGCACTACTCCTATCAGGTAACTTTTCTATTCAAAATTTTATCTTTGGGTCTCTTTGAATTTTCAGAGAACTGCCAAATTCTCAAATGGGTTGCTTTTATTTTATGGTACTTCAGTTGATTAGAAATGGAGAAAGAACGAAAAGATAACAAGAAAAAGTCCAATCTCCTCCCCGTTTTAATTTGGACAAATTGTGATAGCATGATTTTATTTGTTTGTTCAAGCGTGCATATAAACTGTTTTGCAATGTTCTTTCAATAAAGATTGCCTTATTTGCTGCTCCATTAGCGTGTAGGTGTTCCTTTTGAGGATTATGAAACTTACGATTTTTGTCTTTGGCAGTGCTTCAACTGACTTCTTGGTATCATCTCAGCTCATTAGAAAAACAGTTGTTCTCTTTCCCAATCTAATTCTAAGTTTTCTCTGCCAACAATCTTGTTGCTAGATAGCATGTTCTCGACCACGAGTATTGAATTGGGGTCACACTATTGGGTTTTACACCTGTGTCAGTTAAAGCGCTTGTTGCCTTCCCAAACAAAAAGGAAAAAGGTTTCTTTGGTTTGATGATCAGTTTTGTTTTTGAACCAAAGAAAACTATAACTTTGTGGTTTGTCATTGTTTCACACATCAATCTTAGCTGAAAAACTACTTTTCTTGGTTAGATTAATTGTTTATTCCAACCTTTTTTTTTTCCCGTTCTTCCTTATAATCAAAACAATTCCATTTAGTTTATAATTCTCATTACCTATAGGACCTCTTTTTTAAGAGCTTATGGATCTGGTATTTGTCTGGAGTAACATTATTACTCATGTAAAAAGCCTCTTATCAAAATTGTGCCGTTCTTTACTTCTTTATGTTGATTGTTTGAAACTTAAGTCATTGCCCGTCAGCTGCTGTCTATGTTGAGGTGGGCTTACTGTCTTTTGTCAGTTATCCGTTGATTATTTCCATTTTCTTTCACTGTTATGTACATAACTCATTTGATTAATGAGTTAACAAAATGTTCCCCTTATTTCCCCCAAGCCATCATCTTAAAGGCAGCTAGGATGAAGTTAGATATGTAAAAGTTTATGGTTCATATGTTGCATTGTCAGGGTAGTCACTTATTACTCTTCCAATGTTTCTTTTGGGCTAAGCAAGAGTTATTATGATGTATCTTTTGCAGGGAAATATACAGGTTTGAAGAGGTTTCACAAGGGAAAACTGTAATAGATTGTTTGTTACTACTTGACAAAGCTGAGATTCCTGAAGGACTGGATACTCATTCTGGTCATATTGTGCGTGTAAGCTCTATGGTAATGAAAAAACTTTCTGGGGTGCAATCTGCTGAATCTATTGCGGCGATTGCCTTGATGAGGTTCCCTACCAGTTTCTTAAATTTAGGCGTTAATCATAACAAGTCGGATTCTCAAAGGTGGTTCCCATCCACACATCGAATTTTAGTTCTTGATGGCATTCAGGTGATTCTCAAAATTTTGACAAGCATTCTTTTTTCCTTTTTTTTATTTGGTCCCTTAGGTCCTCTTAAGTCAAGACAGTTCCTCATCATTTCCTTTTATTATTATTATTTTTGGCAACATTTCTAAATGTTTAAGAAGTTGTAGTGTCTTGTCATCTGTCACTATGACATTGAAGTAATTACTGGAATTTCATTTTAAGCATGTGAAGGAAATCATATAATCACAAAGTCGTTCTTTAGGATGTACCCCAAAAAAAAAAAAAAGGTGGTTCTTGGGTTCTTTAATTTGCTTGTCAAATTTTTCTCTCTACAGCATTCTTATCACGGAATATCTGTCGTAAATCAATGTCATGCCATTTCGTATGTAATGTCTGTCAACTATTTAATCACGAAGCTATAACTGCGGGCATTTGATTTTAGGGATCTTCTCTAATTCATGAGAAATTAATCCCTGCAGGACCCTGGGAATCTTGGCACTTTAATCAGATCAGCTATGGCCTTTCAATGGGTAAGGAATGAAACTTCTAACCTGAAATTATTCTTTCTCTTCCTGTCTGCTTCTAGTAGTCAACAGTTCTGCTTGTTTGTCTTAATTATTCATGCGCATGCATGCTTTACGTATAATTTTATCATAATAAACCCGTACTGTTTCTGTAATAACAATTTTTTTTTTTTGCTGCTGTCTATGAAATACATAATAATGCTAATCTATTGACTGGTTTGAAACTCTTCAATCATGCCTGCCATGAATCCGTAGACACTGTTGTGTATGTGGTAGATGCGTCATCTAGAGGGCGACGAATGTGAGTACTGTATGTTTTTATTGACACACAAAATTCGGATCATGTACTTGATTCAGCTACTCGAACCAACAATTAAAGGGTTGAATTTGTAGGGATATAATTTTTTGGTTCATCATAGTCAGATATCCATGCCCATTTCTTTTTCTCTGCTTCAATGCAGTTGTCTTTATCGTATTCCATTATTGCGGAAGGTTCTGTTTTGATTAATATCCAACAGGGCGGTATATTTCTTCTTCCTGCTTGTTGTGATCCATTCAACGAGAAGGCACTAAGAGCAAGCCGGGGAGCCTCCTTTCAGCTGCCTATAGTTTCCGGCAGTTGGTACCATCTTCAAACCCTGAAAGATACATTCAACATGAAGATGCTAGCTGGCCATCCAGATATCGATGGGAAATCAAAAAAGTCATCCTCACTATCTCAAGAGTTTGTAGACTCTTTAGCGCATGTCCCGTTATGCTTGGTGTTGGGAAGTGAAGGGCGTGGGCTTTCGGAGAAATCTCAGCTGGAATGTGAGTTTGTGAACATTCCCATGGCAGGAAAATTTGAGTCTCTCAACGTTTCTGTTGCCGGTGGGATTTTCTTGTACATGTTGCAGCCTAAGAACTATAAAGATTAAAGTCTAATTCTCATTAAATTCATGAATGCTCCATTCTATTCTGAATGTAAGATTCTCCCTATGATGTTGATTTTCTCATTTTTCTTTGACGTTTGTCTTCATTTTTCTAGAATTTGAACTCATTTATATTACTTAAATTCAAATGTAAATGATAGATTTAATTATGAGACACAAATATATTCATTTTTTGTTGAAAATTTTCTATATGTATTCGATAATCCCTGCAATATCTTAAAATTCAAATTCAATTACTCATTGTCGAGTTGACTTCGAACAACTTCATCTATTGAGTGAGTTGAGCTTGCATATCTTAAAGCTTAGTTTTAGTAGCTTGCGAGCTTAATAAATTTTTTCAATATATTTATTATTTATAAATTAGTATTGGAACATCTCAATTCAAAACAATTTAACAATGTGTTTGATTGTTTGATTCACTATAATAAAAATGCTATTACAATCTTGTTCCAATATGTTATGATAATACGACTGCTTAATTCACAAAATAGCTATTTTGCGAAATAACTTGTTAAGGTTTTATTCTGAAAAATCATCAAATAGCCATTTTGAACTCTCCCTCTCACTGAATAGCTATTCCGATCTTAAGTGGAATAAAAAATTGCTTTAAAGAATTCGAATCTTGTATCATTTTATTTCACTGAATTAAACTACTGTATACAGCTATTCTATTCTATTCTTGCTTTATTTCATTCTCACATAATAGCTATTCCATTACAGCTTTATTTCATTCTAATAAACCAAATATAACGTAAGCATATGATGCCTTTTCTTAAAGTGAGTTATCATAAAATATAGAGACTCGGATAAAGAGTGAGATTAGTTATTAAACAAAATCACCAAGTTAAATTTTGATATATATACATATATATATATATATATATACACACACACACAAACTTTCGTAAAGCCTACATATAGAAAGAAGTTGACAAAAACTCGTTCATACACGTGTGCGTGTGCGTGTGCGTTTAACATGTATAGATATTTATTGTGAACCATTCTTAAATCCTTAAATTTTCCAAAGACACCCAGCTCGAGACATATCAAATCCCTAAAACTGCCTCTCTTGTTTAGTTTTGTTTAGGATAGTAATAATTATGACGAGCAAGGCAAGACCAATCCCCTACTTTAAGGGCGTTCATTAATTTAATATCCAGAGACTGTTTCATTAATTTAATATACAATAGATTACAAACCCGTAAAGAAAACGACTGGTTTCAATGGGTGTTGTGAGTACATGTAACACAATGCTCTAAACATTAACGGTTCAGTGATTGACATTTCAAGACTAAAATCTATTGTATCATTCCGAAATAGGAAAAAAAAGTGACAAACAAGACACCAACCGTCCCTATCAGTCAAAAAAAGAAAAAAAAGGAAAAACTCAATTTCACCTTCGATGATTTTAAAGAGATTTGCTAAGTTGTTTATGGTTTTACCAAATTCGTATCAACTGTCACTCCTATACTCTATTGTCGTATTTCTACATGGATTCTACAAGGAACTATGATAGCCGTGGGATATGTAAATTGTAAAGCTCCTTTGGCTTGGACAGTAAAAAAAACATCGATTCTAGCAAGCAACAAAACTCAGTTATCTCACCCGCAAATAATGTGATTGGAAAAGGTGAGAGAGATCAATTTATCTGGTATCGAAGATTACCAGTTGGCTTGGATGAAGGCTTGAAGCAAGCTTTGCGCTACCAGAGTTTGATCTGGACTCCCTGATATGAAAACTATTCCCTCACTTTCACCGGAACAAGGATCATGAACTTCAACTTTTGCACCTGGAATCTGATTTTACAGTACCACACAAATTCATATCCAATAAGTCAGATAATTTGGGAAGCTGACTAACTGCAATACAGCATGATCAGTGGTCTGAGTGTTTTTTATATAGTGAATGGGCATTACCTCTTTCAGTCGAGCAAGGTTGCTGCCATTTTTGCCGTAAATAGACCCAAAAAGATCTTCTGGAACAACAATCTCTACACTTGTATTTTTCACTACAGCAGATTGCTTACGGCTGTGTAAATGAGAAACTGCATATCAGATTAAATTTTTCTATACAAGTTTGCAATATAATTTTGTTTTTTTATTTCACAACGAAGGTAAATTGCCTATAATCAATCACGCAACATACAAGGATAAGTTAGTATCAAATGTCATGATTACCAAGAAACACAGATTGACAAAAGAGAATCATTTATTGGATTCTCAAATGCCCTTTAATACACGAAGGATTATTATATGAGAAAGGAATTGAGTTCTCTACAATCAAAGTGTGTGATGAACGCAGCTCCAATAACAGTTAAGCTGTTATCATGACCTATACCTCAACATTACTCTTGGCAACGGCTATAATAAAACCCACATATTGAATGTGCATGCTTCAATCACCCAAATTTTGTCTTCAATAACCATAAAGACATACAAGCGAAACGCTTAGGTAATTGACAGCAAGGATCTTATCTTTCATCTAATACTGACCTTTCAAGTTCTAGATCCCCTCTACCATCTGCATTGGCCAACCTATGTCCTCTTCTTGCAGCCTGCAATCACAGTTCCCCAAATCACTTAGATCCTTGGACAGAACTAATTTCCTCGGAATACTAAGGCAATGCAAGCAACAAAGAAAAGTACAAAATAATAAATAAATTAATCTCTTTCACCTCTGACGGCTGAGATTTCAGTGGACTACCCATAGCTCTTGTTAAAGTATTCTCTTGATCAGAATCAAGAGACACACCGAATGATTGAAGCAAACCAGAAGTACTCTCACTCCCTCCCTCGTAGGGGCTCCTTCCTCCCACTTCATTGAGCACTTCAGGTGGAAGTAGAAAATCCAGTGACCTCTCAAGGTCTAAATTCCTTCCAAAGGTAGCTGAGCTTCGCTCCACATCTTGAGTGGCAACCATTCGCCTATTCCCTGCAGTCTGCGACTAAACACACTCGAGCATTGAGGTCCTTGTTTGCAGTCCTATCAGATTAGCGAAAGCAATATTTTAAGAGGAAAAAGAAAAGGCAAAAGAGCTTTTACCTGTTGTGGCTGATTTTTTACTGGCAGAGGACCACCGGTATTGTCTGAGGGCCTGAGGTGCATTCTTTGAGGTAAATTAGATCCATGATCAATATCCAACGATGGGCTTGTTGGTAGGTACGCTTGAGGAGAACCTGTCTTCCTTACTTTTCCATGGCAGTTCCTGGCTCTAATTTCGTTCAAGAGTTCAGATGGCAAAAGATTATCCCTTAGCCTACAAGTTACTCGAAAGATAGCATCCTGAACACTTTTATACTCACCTGTAATCTGCAAAGGAAAATGTATAACAACAATAAAATCTCCTTCAAGATGAAATTAATTATCAAAGTGGCATCCAAAAGTTCATCAGTTACTGAATTACAAACAGAAACATAAATTTTTTCAAGAGCCTAAAAAGCCCAGGCAGCAAGTAACCCCGTCTTGACAACTGAAAGGATGGTATGCTGCAGCATTCAAGATGACACACCAATTTGAAGCATCATCATGATATGGACAATCTTGAGTCCAAAATACAATAAAATCTTCCATGATTCTATAAGTTAAATCATTAAATGAAGATTTGCTGTCGATATCAACCATAAAAAAGATGGAAGCAGTGAGGACAAACCAAAAGGAGTGAAAAGCCCATTGAGCTTAGAAATATTCTTATTATATCTAAACAATCATGTATCTAACTGAAAATGTTAATTATACTAAATTATTGTATCATAATTTGCATCACTAATAAGATTGAACCACATTATCTAAGCATCTACTTCTGCTTGACTCAAATAAGGATGGAAACTCGGTGAATCCTCCCATATTGCAAATAACTTGAATAACAATAATGCTAACACAATTAACATTTTTACCTGCACTACATTCTCTGGATAATGGTTCACTGACAGGTCCTCATCCAATATTTGTATATCAGCACCAGTGACGTCTACAATCTCAGTCAGTACCGTGCCTTCTTTGTCCTTCAAGCAGCTGACTCGTTCTGATGCAACTAGAAGCCTAATAGTTACAGCGGTACCCTTACTCAGGCCTGATAGAAGTCCCTTTTCAATGTCCGCCTCAACAGATCTTGCAAATACAAGCACAACAGCATTTTGTGCAGGAGAATACCATGACTCAAGGTTCTACAATAAACAAAACCCCTTTTCAATAAAAGGGTATGAACAGGCAATGCTTTTGTGTGTGACCACATGTTGAAAGCACGGAAAAAGATTGATAAGCGAAAGAACAAGAAAAAGTATAGAACATCAGTAAAAACCACTGAAACTACTGACGTTAGTAAAACCTTAACAATCAGCTTTGAGACTCACCTCCAATGCAGAAATGGTTACAACACGCTCGCCAGACTCAGTTGCTGGGGCAGCAAACATTATAGAAGCACCTATATAATTTTGCAAAGCTCTGACTATGGCCCCTCTCTTACCAATGATGCCCCCGGCAGCACCATTGGAACAGAGCATTCTAAAGACAACTTTTTGCGTGCTATTTGAATCCAGTTTGGAATCTCCATCAGCATCCATAGATGGAAAGTGAGCATTTGAAGCACCAATTGAAGACTTGGCAGGCATAGGTGGCAGCAGCGAACTAAGGTGAGGAAAAAATTCTTTGAGTGGATCAGGGGAGGTCCCACTTGAAGGTAGCTCAGTAGGTGTACTCATAGGTGTTGGCTCTCTGTCCAAGGGGAGGCAGGCTTGAAGGCAGGCAGATACAGCAACCAGTGCTTTCTTGACAGCCAAAATGCCACCGGTTATCTGCCACAATACAAAAAGAATCAAACAAACAAATTTTAGTGACATTAATGGATTAACCATAAACAAAACCATTTACAATACCTAGTCTTTCTCTACCAAATTGTCAAATTGATTCATATATTCTTCATTCAATTGCCTCTTACACTCTGTGATTCAAAGGAAGTAAGAACACAATTAAGCACAATATTTGGTGATAATAATTTTCATATTATCCCATATGATCAAATTCACACCACATCAAGACCGTTACAGAAGCTTCTACCATTAACTTAACATCAATATCACCAGAATCTAATACACAAAAAAGTTTAACTTTCTCCCTCTCATAAACTAATTTCTTTGTTCATCGCTCAGAGATCTTCAAGTTTTGAATGAAAGAATGTTGCTAAGCAAAAATATAATTTTATTAGAATTTATACAAAATTTAAGTCCATAAACATTGAAAAAAGTTTCAACAACACCTTCCAATTTCACACATACGGTAATTATTATCTAATTTTCTTTCACTTTCAGGAGAAGCAAAGGAACATAAAAATAGACGCTCACCTGAATTAACTCATCGGTTTTTCTACCGCATTGCGGCGGCGGCAAAATCCTAATGTGAGCTCCACTCTCCGTCCTCATTCTGACAATATTCTTCCCTCCTCTCCCCACAACGGCACCAATCTGTGACGAATCAGCCAGCACACCACAGAAAGCTTCTTCTTCCTCCCCATTGCACGCGTTTCCCCACTCTCTCTCCGCTTCCACTTTCCACACGCGCTCGAAAACCCTAATCATTGCTTCTTGAGCACACGACACGTCACATTCTTCTCCACCACCCAAACTAAACCGTCTCTCGATCGATCCCGAGCCGACTATCAATATTACCCGGTGGACCGACCCGCGAACCGATTCCTCGCAGTGGATTCGAGAAGAAGTCTCTCGACGAAGTTGGGAAACAACGGCGCCGGAGTTCCCGATGAGTCCTCCGATGGATGAGACGTGGCATATAATACGAAATGACACCTGTCCGGGTAAGGAAACGATTGTTGGCGGCGGGACTTGGCGTCCCTTCCGATGGTTATAGGGACTTTGCATTTGGAAGAGAACCGCAAACAAAGCTTCACCTTTCTTTCTTTCTTTTCTTTTTCAAAAAAATTATTATTTCTTTCTCTTGCGCTTTTAGATAGGGTAAATTTTTTATTTATCCTTGTTTCATAATTTTCAGTAGTTTAATGTTTTAATTTTAGGGAGTGGGTGGGAGTATCAAGGGAACCGAGAGTTGCAGCGTTTGCTTTGTTTGCGGGTGGCATACGGGGTGGGCTTCGTCGGAGAGCTGGTGAGTAAGTGTCGGGAGGGGCGACAGCTATTTATTTTGGATTACATACGTGGTGTACTGAGTACGGCAGTAGGGGGAGGAGTGTTCGGCTGCGAGAATAAGGGAAAGCTAGAGTCGCGCTAAGCGTCCGAGTGGGTAGATACGATGCTCTACTTTCACACTGAAAAAAAACAAAAAAAACATGCAAGTCTAAACTCACAATGAATTGATGATTGATACCGCGATAAATTAATGATTTCATAAATGATATCAGACTCCACCTTTAGTAGCTAAATGTCAAATCCTATGCCCTAATTGGCACGCCACAGGACATCATGCTAAGCATTCAAGGGATGAAAGAGATAGACAAAGATGGTCAAGTGACACAAGGAATTGACAGAATATCACGCTAAAAAATTAAACAAAAATATTTTAATTTTAAATTTAATAATTTATATATTTTATTATATTATAACTATAATTAAAATATTTCATAATTAAATTAATTTTAGTATATTTATAATTTATATTATATAAATTTTGATAAAATATTTTTATTATATCATATCAAAATTTTTTAATTTTATATGTATAATATTTATGTAACTATTTAAAATATTATCAGATCTCACGTTTAAAATAATTTTAAATTTGGAAAGACGAGTATTGCACACGATAAATGATGATTTTATGTAAAAAAAAATTAATAAAGTAATGACCACGTCTCATTAACACCGCGTTAGCGACAGTTGTTTTCTTTTTCTTTTTTAATTTTCAATTTTCACCATCTTTTCCATGAAATTTTTTCTTCCGTTTTCTTGACGGAAAATATAAGGGAAAAAATTGTTGTGCATGTTTCCCTTTCTCTTTTTTTTTTTTTTTTAAATTCCTTCATATTTCTATGTCAACCAAACATGTACAAATAAAATTGAATAATTTCATTTTCTTTCTCTTCAAAAATTTTTTAAACCAAACTAAGTCTAATTAAAACCCCTTTTTCTTTTTTTTTTTTAATTTATTCTACTAAGTAAAGAAAATATTATTGAATAAAGGATTGAATCAGCTTGGTCAAATGAATTGAATCAAGAGCCAGAAGTCTATCAAGTTTGGAAATTATATAAGATCAGCCTTATAGTTGAACCTTCAAAAATTGGTTTAACATGTAAAAATCGGATTAAACTAGTAAAAAACTTAATTTATATATTTTTTATTTTTTTTAAATTTTAATTATAGTTAATGAGTTTGAGTCTTTAACCTATTAATTTTATATAAAAAATCTTATTGTTAAGTCAAATATATTTTTTATTAATTATCAATTATATTTAATTTTTATTTTTAACTAAATTAATGTTTAAACGTTAAAAATATAAACCAAGGTCTGATTGATTCGACCTCCGTTCTGAATTTTTAAGAGTAAAAAATATATTTTAAGTTATTAGTACTTTTCTTGTCAAAACACACTAATTTATGCAATATTCAAAACTTGTAGCTTTTCAATTAAGTTCTAAGCTTTTGTTTCAATATTAGAATATGAGAAAAATCTCAAAGATGAAAACATTGAGTTAATGGGCTTCCACGGAAAACAACAAAGCATGCCTTTGAAACAATTAAAAGACTCCAAAAGATCAATACTTTGAAACAAGATATGTTCTACCTTTGATTTGTCTTTTTTTTTTTTTTTTTTTTGAATTGGGGTTTTCTATCCCTTTGAAAATGACCCTTTTTTTTTCTTTTGCTCAAGAGTTCAAAACACACACGGCACGCAATTGTTATTTTCTACATAACATACCATTCATATTATTACATGAAATTCAAGTATAAAAAAAAGTAAAGGGACATTCTCTTTAACATTAAGCTCATTCCTTTTGCTTCCTTTCTTATTTCTCTCACTTTAATTGGTTTAAATATCGAAGTACAATTTAGAGTCTCAACTTTCAATACCTCTTTCACCTCTTTTTAGTAATGAACAGGTTCAACTCACCTTACCTCCAGCCACTTCTCCTATCAATTAATTTCGAGTCCAAGCAAACCTCAAGAAAACTTCAATTCCATGTTCTTGAATAGTTTAATCATAAATATTATAATTAAGCATGATGCTAATCAGCTATTGAATTACATCTTTAAAAGAACATTTCAAAAATAAAGCACAAAATTTTTAAAAAATTTCGAGTTTAAATCTTATTTATGTGATGAATTATAGAAATAAGAATTACCTTTTCATTTTATAATTCAATATAATTTGTATTAAGAAAATCTGACTATTGAAATATACGCTATTTATTCTCATGTAATTGAATTAGTATAAAGATACTAGAAACTCTAATCGTAACACTCTGCCTTCTGGACGGGGGAGTGGGGGAAGAGCGTTTTTGCCCTGGAGAGCTCTGGGCAATTCCACGAATCTTGTCATCTTATCTTTAATGTACGGTCGTTGAAAAAACTGTTGAGTTGATTAAATGTAATAGAAAAAATATATAATTTAAGAATTTTAAGTATTTAATGTTTTTTTTTTTAAAATATATGATGAGTTAAAAAAATTGTACAACTAATAAAATTTTAAAAATATAAAGATAATAAAGTTTTTACATTTATAAATTACAGTTGAACAGCAAAATATCATTTAGGTGATTTTTATTTTGATTATACAAATTAAATTATAAATTTTTATTTGATATATTAACAATATTACTTAAATGCTCTAAAATTAATATAAATAATTAAATTATAAATTTATTAATCTTAACTAATTTAATTTGAGTTAGATAGATTCTTTTATTAAAGTAAAACCCTTTCAATATTGATTTTTTTTATTTATAAAATTCAAGCTTAAAACCTTTATGTCTGAAAGTTATGTTGCAATTTTTTAGAAAGGTTTGTCAGGCATTTAATGAAATTAATTAAAATGACATACA
This sequence comes from Adansonia madagascariensis, assembly GCA_038381835.1. Classification (NCBI taxonomy): domain Eukaryota; kingdom Viridiplantae; phylum Streptophyta; class Magnoliopsida; order Malvales; family Malvaceae; genus Adansonia; species Adansonia madagascariensis. The sequence continues at coordinate 15,466,789 of JBBYHL010000004.1, forward strand.
TGAAAATAAAAACATATTTTAATGTATTTTTTGAATTAAATATAAAATATAGTAAATAATTTTTTTTAAATGATAAACAAATAATTCTTAATTTGTACTTATAGACATTATTTAAGTAAATCATATATTTTTTAGCACTTAATACTTGTATTTTTTATACTTTATATATTAAAATTTATAAAATATTAATTTTGTTTCAAACATAAAAATTTTAACTAAAAATATATAAAAATCTTTTGCAAAAAACTTTAAAAATAAAAAAGGACAAGTAGTAGATCATAGATAAATGTTTTTCAACCCTATATTCATACATAACATTTTTTTTTATCTGTTTTTGAAGTTTAGAATTGCGCTACCACTGGCAAACAAAACAGCATAAGAAATCAAAGAGATACTTGGTATTTTTATTGGCAAGCAAAGTAAATGACGAGTAATCAAAGGGCTAGAAAACAGAATCCAAAGCTGCATATGCTTCCATTCTGATCTTAGCCGTTGATGAGATTCTTATTGTTGATAAGGAAACTCAGAAATTGATCAACGTACCAGTCTTGTCTTTCGTTGTTCCCAAATATCTGCTTCATTTCCTTGGCTCTATCCTTGTAAATTTTACCCGTTTCCTCCACCATCACCAGCCTTAGTGACTCTGCCACCGATTCCCTACTAAACCATCCATCTTTCTCATTCCTTGGTATGACATAACCCATTTTTTGCTGCTCCAAAACTCGAGCATTTAACCCTTGATCCGCCAAGAACGTCAACAATATGAGAGCTCTCTCGAACCGAAGCGCCTCCACGACAGAGCTCCACCCGGCGTGACTCAGGAACCCACCAACTGAATCATGAGCTAAGATCTTGAGTTGAGGAGCCCAACTGGTACACACCACACCACGCCCTTTGGTTCGCTCCTGGAATCCGTCTGGCAGCTCGATGGGCTCAGGATCCGAAGCACCTCGTCGAGTCCTCAGCACCCAAAAGAAAGGTAACCTAGATAGCTCTAATCCTAGAGCTATCTCAGTCAGTTCTTCTTGACTGGGTTTTGCCTCGCTACCGAAGGCTACATATACCACACTTCCTGTTTCTTGCTTGTCTAGCCATTCTTTTAGTGGTTTCCAGGCTTCATCTTCATCTTCATTGTGATAAGCAGTCGTTGGAAGCAGACCAACGGGAATAACAGGTTTCTGGTGAAGTTCCTTTAGAAGGTTCAAATACTCAGGTTCAGGCGCGAGCTCCCAGCTCCTTACAGCTATTGCATCACAGCGTTCAAGGACTTTCTCAACACGGTAGATATCCGGAGTGTGGGAACCCTCTCCCGTTATAGCATCGAAGATTCTTGTAATCTCGAAAAGCCGAAATGCTATAGAGGAAGGAAAAGGAATCCACTTGGGTGGCTTGGTGAAATCCTCTGGCTTCTGACGATCATCTTCAATGTCAATTAATGGAGAAGAAGGCTTAAAATTTGCCAAAAATGACGCAATGAATATGCTGAACAAGACAGTAGGGATGCCGAGGTTGTGGGCCAAAGGAGGCAGCCAATAAGGAGCAAAATCTAGAAGTATCCAATCTGGAGACGATTTTTCAAGAAACTTGGCCAATGAATCTTCAAGACCATCGAAGGCTATCTTCAAATAAGGGACCCTGTTGTAGGGAAGATCACTGGTGGCCTCGGCGTTTTCAGGGAGATCATCGACGTGAGGCAAAGGGAGCTTTATAAAGTGTATTGAAGATGCCAAGGTTGGAGGCAGTTTTGGGAGACGATCGATGTTTCTTGGGGCGGAAATAAATGAGATTTTGTGACCCTTTTGAGCTATGAGCTTGGCGAGTTCTAAGTATGGGATCAGGTGACCAAAGGCCAGCCATGGGAACATCGCGATGTGAAGCTTGGTGCCATCAGCCATGGCTATTTTAATGTGAACTGAGCAATTTCTTACAAGTAAATTGAAACAGTTGCGGAAGGGAAACGCAATTATTTGTAAGGAAAGCAATGCTAGTTTTCGCGAAAATAATCAAATAGAATATTCTACATTTCAAAAAAAAGAGGGCCGCAAATTTTAGTGAAAATGAATGGATAATAGCATAAATTTTGAATTTATATTAAAAAAAATATTATGTGATAAATATTCAAAGAATTATATTTACTTAAAAGGTGTTAATTTTTTTTATAATTTTTGTATACAAATCCTAACGGAATCGACCTAAATTAGAATTGAATCAATATATAAACAATATACATTACTGGGCAATTTCGCACAAATAATATACATATATCAACCTGTATACGAACATTTAAACCGAACTAGAAACGCTGAATAAAGCAGCATTGAATCAATATCGATATATTGTTTGTAATTTTACCGCATAACCAAGGGCACGGAGGTGGTTCCAACGCAAGACGAACCGACGACCATAATCCAAATTGCTGTATTGTACACCATATATGTTATATATATATATATATATTTAAAATCAGAAGTACGATATTGGAAACCCGCAAATTACATTAATAGGAGTCAGTTCCAAGCAAGGAAATCGGTTCCCAATGTTCCGTACTGTGATCAATAAACAAGGCCGCATAAGGCAAGGCTCGGGGGCCGTTCTTCGTGCAAGTGAATCGATTCCAAAATTTCAGTACAGAAACAACAATAGATGCAAAACAATAAAACAGTCTATAAACCCAATGAATAATCAATTAAAAACTGCATCGACCATATATATATATATATGTACGTATATATGCATATATGGATCTCCTTTATTCACGTGCATAAAGCAAATGCAAATCCAATACTGTACAATGTGGGTTGGTGGTGATGTATCAACAAAACAACGTAAATATATTATAAATAAAATACAATCATTGAAAAACAATAAAAATAAAAGAGATTGAAAGAAAATCATCAATATGAACAAGATCCAAAAGCCAGTGTCTTGCTAGAGTTAGACGGTGCATAATTTAGTTTAAATTAATTTAATTAATTTAATCAATCGATTAACTCAGTTTAACAGTTATATCAGCTTATTTAATTAATTCAGTTGATTATCGATTAGTAAAATTATTAATCGAATTGATTAAATTAATAAATTTTTAATATTTAATATTTAATAATTACATATTTATATATATTAATAGCTCAATTAAATTCATTCTCAAACCACATATACAACCCATAGCCCAAGACTCAATAAACTGATTTAACTGAACTAATTTTAGTCGATTTGGTCAGTTCCTCTAGCTAAGTTGATTAATTCAGTTTTAAATTTTTTCTGACCGAACTAATCGAATGTACAGTCCTAGCTAAAGTTACGTTAATTTTTTTTATAAATTTTAATTATTATTAATAAAAATTAATTATAAATTAAATTTTATTAAATAATAAATATGTATTTAAAATTAGTTATGAATTTTAATTGATATAGAGTTATCAAACAAATTTATTACTCTAAACATATCATTTAAAAATAAAATAACTAATAATATTTTTAAAATTTTTAAAATTTAATTAATTTTAATAAATATTTAATTTTATTAAATAATATTTATTTAAATTTTATATATATTTTAAATCAATCCATGAGTTAAAGTGTGAATCAATCATTTTAAATATATCATTTAAAAATAAAAATAAAATAATTTTTAAAATAAATACTTTTAAACTCTTTTTACCTACCAGCTTGAGTATCAATCCTAAACTGATATTCAAGTTAACATGTGAATTAATCTCTTTAAATAAACTTCTAAAATTAAAATAAAAATAATTAATAAAATATATTTTTATTTTATTTTTCAGCAAGTTTGGTGTAGATTCTAAATTGATTCATCAGTTAATATGTGGATCAACTTTTTAGATACATTATTCAAAAATAAAATAAAAATAATTAATAAGATAAAATTTTTTAAAGTTTTATTACCAAAAGGGTTGGGTACAATCTTAAATCAATCCGCAAATTAACCAATAAATAAACCCTTTAAATACATCATCTAAAAACTAAATAAAAAATATCAATTAATAAAATAATTTTGTTATGTGTTTGTCATATATATGTTATAAATAGATCTATAGGTCACGTACAGAGCAACTTCTTCAAATACCTTATTTAAAAATCAAATAAAAAACTTAAATACAAAAAACTAAAAATAATTAATAAAATTATTTTTTATTTTTTCGAGCGAGTTGAGTATCAATTTTAAATCAACTAGTAAACTACTGTGAAGATCAATCCCTTATAAAAATAAAAATTAAATATCAAAAAACTAAAAATAATTAATAAAGTAATTTTTTATTTTTCCTAAGCGGATTTTATACTAATTTTAAATTGACATATAAATTATCGAGAGGATCAACATATCAACCACTTTAAATATATAATCAAACAAATTAAAAATAATTAATAAAAAAAATTTCAATCAAGCAGGTTGAATATAAATATCAAATCAGATATGTAAGTTTTCATGTAAACTAACCCATTCAAAATATATAACATTAGATTTTTTTTATATATGTAATATATATATATATATATGTTAGTTCTAAATTGAATCAACGATGATAAGTTATGCAAAACATAAGATGCATTGACATAAAAAATAAGATAAATGCAACATGAATAGATGAACATGTCAAATATACAAAAACGACTAATTAATATGAAAATTTTATACATAAATTTATAATATTTTAAACATATAAAAAATAATATTAATACGATATATATAAAAATAATTAAAGCAAAATACGAAAAAATATATGAATACTATATGCATAAACGAATGTATAAAAGTATAAATAAAATAAAAAAATTATTAGTACATGAAAATTTATAATATTTTAAAATAAATAATAATATGAATACAAAAATAAATTTTTTTCTCTTTTTTCTCCTTTTATTTCTTTTTTTTTTCTCTTTCTTTCCCTCCTACTCCACTGCCCATAAATAGAAAACCGAAAAAAATAACACGTGTCAGTATGAAAATATATACTAAAAATAGAAAAGTCATTTTAATTATTAGATTACAAATATATCCCTCGTACATTCCAAAAATGCCACAATAGTCCCAAAGGTATTAGATTATAAATATATCCCTGACATATTAAAAAAAATACCACAATTATCTCATAGGTCTAGATTACAAATATACCTTTAATATACTCAGAAAATACCACAATAGTCCTTAAGGTCTCAAAAATCATAGTATCTATGTATGTATAGATTTGAACTACTAACATATACATGAAATAAAATATGCAGTACTTAGATAACAAGAATAATCGTCTTAAGTTGTTGGAGATAGAAATTGTAAAAGAAGAATATTACAATCAAAGAGATTAAATACGATTCTATAATACTGCAATAATCGAAAATATGACACAAAAAATATGAAAAAAATTATTTTTTTACCAAATTCAAAGTAATGAATTGAAAAATCGATTGAGTCAAGATTTGAAACATCTAACTTTAAAACAAGTATTGCCTGCCTCTCTGGCACTTGATAGATTTACGTAATTCGTCTCTCAAATTTTTTCAACAATGTCACAGATTAAAAGAACTGTTAATCGCAACACCACAAATCAAAGGACGCGGAATTCTCCTTCAAAAACAAAAATTCAAGACAGGAAGAATATTCCAAAACTTTTTCTTTGAAGATCAAAAAGACTTGTTACATTTTTTAACCCTCTCTAACAAAATCAATAGTTTCACTTTTAATAGACATTAAAATTGTAATAACAAAAAAAATAATTATGAAAATCATAATCGTTTATAGTTATTACAAAAATGAAACGGTTCAGACATTTTTTAAATATTGCAATGAAAATTGAAACTGTTTATATAAGAATATATTAATCGGACAATCAATTGATTCGAGTTGGGCTTAACAATCCTAATGGGCTGAGTTTAAATAACTTTAATAGGTCAGAGCTCTAAAAAGATAAAGCCCACTCAACCTTAATCTTAAACCTAATTAGCTCAGTTCAATCTAACTAATTTCTTCTTTTCTAAGTAAACATATAAAATTAATTTCTTATTCACCATAGATATTAATCATATATTATAATCATACACTGTATATCCATATACGAAAATCTATGTATCAATATATGTATTTTGTATTATGCATTATTAAATTAGAATTGATATCCGACAGAATTTCAGCATATGATCAAGTTAAAATATACCAACCAAGTTAAACTTTAATTCTCAATCAGATTTTCTCTTTACGGTGTTTGTGTTTGAGGAATTTGTGTAGACATCGATCAACTGCATGAACTGATTGCTGGGCTGACCAAGCAGATTCGATAATGCAGCAAGTTGCTGCGAACGGAACTGCATTTGCCTATGTCCGGTGTTGATATATGGGAACTCGGAAAAAGTGTCCGATAGTAATATATCAATTTAAATTATTTCAAAAGATTATATATTCGTACTTAATATAAATATATTTTAAACGTAAATATTTATTTAAAAAAGGGCGGAGCAAGCATTACGATCAACAGGCAGCTCTGATTGGTTTTCAATCTTAACCTGCACCATAGGTCGGTCCTTATCCAACATATCGATAACCGGACGAGGGGTGGTTGGATGCCGCCTATGCATTATTTCCAACCGCTGCTGCTGCTGAAAAGTTAAAATTTCGGGACTGAACCATCTGCGGCATCTGTGGAAGCATTTGTCTTGTCATCTGTAGCTTCACCATTGAATTATAGAATAAACATGGTCAGGAAAAACCACAACATGCAAAGATCAAAGGGACATAATGCAATACAGGAGTGAAGCTTAAAACAAAGAGCATCTCTTTTAATCTTCCATCCAATGTACAGTCAAAGTATCTAATCTAATCCCCCGAAGACCATATCAACGTAGAAACTGATAAACCGCAGTAACTATAAAGAAACGAAGAAAAAGTTGTAACCATAAAACCCAGATTGCTAAAGATAAAACCAAGCCCAATGACAAAGATGAGCACAATAAAAAAATATTAGACTCGCATAGAAGGCTTTAATTTTCAGGACTGGTTTCGGGCAGTGTCCAGGCAAACCATTTGGCAGGAAGCAAATAGTAAAATAATACTTGCTGGGCTGCAACTGTGACCGGATGCGGGATGCCATTCATTCGTCACTGCGTTTGTTGTACCAAGTTGCTGGTACTATCCTTGACAAGTTCGCTAGAGTCCCAAAATTACTGCAATAAAAAAAAAATGAAACATGTTAGGTAAAATGAATGAATTAGAGAAAACGTAATGCAAAGGGAAAAGGAGCACAAAATGTACAGAAAGGAGAGAGACGTGTCTAAATAAACATACATATATATATATATATATATTTGGTGTTAAAAACAGAAACATCGAAAAGTTAGAGATTA
>JBBYHL010000004.1:15512078-15525257 GCA_038381835.1 Adansonia madagascariensis
AAAGTAACTAAAAACTTATTAAAATATTTTTAAAAATTCTCAAAATTACAAAAAAAAAATCACTCAAGTACAGATATAAACACATTTGACTTTAACACATGTCAACGGTAATGTTTTTTGGTTTACAAAAGATGTAAACCCATAAATTTATATATATATATATATAGATATTACTTACAAGAAAAGGATTTGGCAAAGAAAACACAATTTATTTTGTAATCAACATAGAAGTATTTTGTATTTTAAGTTCAAATTTCATCTTTTACAAAAAATATTTATCAATAATTATGTAATCTATTAATAAAATATTAAACCCTTAATTTTAGTAATCAAGAATTAAACTTTATAATTTCAATTATGATTTAAAAAACTCTTTTTGTATAAACTCCAAAAATAATCTCAAATAAACAAAAATTGTTAATTAATGTGGTGTGAGACTAATTTTTGAAGTACATTGATATTTCGATATTTTTTTTTTCCAATTTACAATTATTAATGATGGTTTTGTTTTTTTTTTAGCTATTAATGATGTTGATGGAACTTTGGGTTTTGTTTAGTTTTGTGGAAGATGTAAAGAAATGAATTGAAGGGGAAAAAAATTGAAATGTTTTGACAATGAGGTTTGGCTTAGTATCAATGAAATAATACAATTTTATGTTAAAATTTTCCAATTAAATATTTGTTTGTTTTATATGTGATGTTATCATGAATTGAATTTTGTTTGGAAAAATTAAGAGTTTAACATTTCATCAAAATATCAAGTGTTTTTTTTATTAATTTAAGTATTTGTTATTTAATTTGTTTGTTTGATTTAATTAGTGACTTTTTATATGTTGATAATGCTTGTTTATCTATATTATATATAATATTATATATAATGTGATTAATTGAATCAACGTCATAAATTAATTAAAATCAATTTAATTAATAAAAATACAAAGGACCAAATAAATTATTATATCAAATAATAAATTCAATTTTTATATAATTTTTATTTAAAATTTTTTACCAAATTAAAAAAAAAAACTATATAAACTATCTATAAAATCAAATTTTTAAACAATTATTTGTCACCTTTTTCTCATTCACTCCACGCAATGGAAGTACCATAATCTTATTATTATAAATTCTCATGTATTGAAATTGAAACATTATTATTATATGTTGTTTGTGATATTTTAAGCTGACTCATCTCATCACTTTATCCCAGCTTTCGTGGACCTTCGTCGAGCTCGCTCTCCCCATCAGCTAACCACCCCGACAAGCATAATCCCACATTGATGGGTAGCAAAGGCGTGCGGTAAGTGCAGAGCGTAATTATTTTTTTTGCTTTATATTAAAGAATATCGTATGCTCGTCGCTAAAAGAGGATATTTGGGAGGGCTCTTCCTATTGAAGAGTTGCAACAATTCAAGTTCGAAGTGTCTGACTCGCTGGTTTATAGCCGGAATTGCCTCACCATAGTACCAAATGATTTGAATTCATATATCTTTTGAAGTTCAAGAACAAAAGGAAATTCGTTTCTAGTAAATTGTTACACTACGCAGCTTAAAGAATCAATATTTCTAGTCAGGAAATTAGTACACCAACTTGTGAGCTAATCGGCATCTTTCCCTTCCCCTTATGACAGGTTTAATAAATAAAATATATTTGTGTTTAGAATGTTAATACATTAAATAGTTTTTATTTGTATTTTACATTTATACAATTCATAAGAAAAATCATAAAAACAAGTGAACTTAAATAAAATATGAATATTCAGATAAATATAAGAAGTAATAGAAATAACACCTTAAAAGAGAATCCCACATGCAGGATCTCATTCATGAAATTAGTAAAACCTTTAAAATATACAATGGCACATGTACTAATTTGTATAGCATGGAATTAGTCGCTAAAAGTATCCTGAAATTAAAAGAGGGAAAAATTTGAGAAGACTGCAAAGACTGGCTGGAAAGTTGAATCAGTGTGTTTAAAAGCCCATAGAAATTGGCCCACCTTAGCCCACAGCCCAACCCAACTTTTCACTTCCTAACGGCTAGTTTGATTCAAAATCAAGATTCTAAAATTTCCCCGTCGGAGGCTTGTCCCTAACTATTGGGAAACGACTACGAGAGAGAACAGATACATGAGAAATGGATCCAACGCTAACGCCCGTTAACTCCTCCGTCCAATAATTTTTAAATTCCCCACTGCCCCCCCCCCTCTCTCTTAACGGCTCTTTTTGAACCACTATCTCATTTCTTTTTCTTTTTCCTTTTTCCTCTCCCATATTTTCTCTTCCTTTCTTTTAAATGTTGAGAACCAGAAAATTACAAAAGAAAGTAAAACTTGCACTGAAGTCTCCTCAGATCACGAGTCTATAATCAGAAAACCAGGTATTTTTATGGGTCTTTCTTATCTTCTAGTTATTTTTTCCGTTTTTTTACTAAGAAAATAAAATGAAATGACTCAAGAAAGTTCAAAATGTGGGAGAAACCTGACAACTAGTTTTTTTTTTTTTTTTTTTACTTAGACTTCGTGGGATTTTAATAGAAATATTCCTTTTCTGCTTGTGAATAATTACTAAAATGTTGTTGCATCGAGAAGTTTTCTGTAGAAATTTTTTATATTTTGGTGTTTTGAGGCTTTAGGGTTTTAGTTATTTGATATTTTTGAATTTTAATGTTTCATTTATTTGTTTAATTAGATCTTGGCATTTGCTGTCCTCCTTTTGTTTCCCGGGAGGAGCATTAGAAAAGAACAGGTCTTGATTTTTCCTTCAGAAAAGAAGTTGCAATTCAGTTTATAGCGAGGGTTTTATGCATTTCAAAGGAATTCTGATGGAGAATACTATTTATATGCATATTTAAAAATTTCAATAAACTGCAAGGTCTTTACTTATTTATCAGCCATTATCTTTGGGACATAATTTTAGTTTCAATATCCACCTAAACGTGTTAGCTAAAAGATTTTGCTTTGCCTGCAAACGTGTGTAATTTGGGAACTGATTTTCAGGGAAAGAAGTGGCAATGGAGAAGGTTTATGAAGAGCTAGAGGAAGTCAAATTCGAGAACGAGAAGCTAAGGGCAGATTTAAAAAGCAAAGCTGAATTGTATGAGCACTTGAAGAAAGTCCAGAATGAACAGTCAACAAAGATCCAAGAAGCTAGCTCAAAAATAGAGAAACAGGTGCAACAACTTCTTGAGAAGCAGGAAGAAATCTCGGTGGTGACGCAAGCTAATGAAGATCTTAAATGCAGTCTGAATGACAAAGAATCTATCATCAAGCATTTGAATGCTGCTAATGATAAGCTGAGAGCGGAGCGTGATGAGAAGAATCGGAAATTGGAGCAGGAAAATCGAAGGTTGGTATTGGCTTTAGATGAGGCAAATGAGAAGAGTATAGATCAAGAACAAAAAATTAATGTGCTTATGGCAGAGATTGAAGGCCTCAAAGAACACTTATTGGTTTATCAGAATAAGTATTCAGAAGCAGAGAAAAAGGCCAAAAATCTGAAGGAGCTGAGAGAAAGAGATGATTTGTTGGTCAAAGTAGAGGAAGACAGGAGGAAGGTTGAAGATCAGCTAAAGTGGAAGAAGGAGCAGTTCAAGCACCTAGAAGAAGCCCATGACAAGCTTCGAGATCAGTTCAAGGCAAGTAAGAAAGAGTGGGAGAAAGAAAAATCTATATTGCTCGATGAGATTTCTTCGTTGCAGACAAGGTTAGATTCTCAGGTCCGAATCACTGGAGACCTTCAAAACCGGTTACAGATGTGCAACCAGGCCTTGGCTCATGAAGAAACCCGAAGAAAGTACCTGGAAGTTGAAATTTCAGACTTCAAAACTCGCTTTGAAAATGTTTTTGCTGAATGCCAGAATGCAAAGTCACAACTGGGCTGTTTGAATTCCCAGAGGGACAAAGAAGTTGCAACTCTGAGACATTTGTTGGGCACAACGGAATCATTTTATAAGGAAATGGAATATCGAGCAGGTAGACTAGAGCAAGAGAATCAAGAGCTGTTGACGTCTCTAAAAGAACTCCAGGAAGCTAGGATTCAGGAAGCTGGTAATTCCTCTTCTCTTTCAAAGCTGAAAAACAAGCTCAAAAGTGTGGAGCAGATGCACAAGGAGTGTTCAGCAAATCTTAGGACTAAAGAAGCTGAATGGAATTCTCAACGGGAGGAAATGACCCGGAAGTTCAATGATTGCAGCGCTCAATTAGAGAGTAAAGGCGCCGCTCTCAGAGCACTTGAGATGGAACTTGAAAGTTGCCTTTCTTCAGCTGTTCAGTTGAAATTGCACAATGAGGAGTTTTCCATAACGTTAATACTACTGAAGTCAGGAATGTCTGAGGCCCAACTGAAACTTGCAAATTTTGAGGCTGAGCTCCGTCTCCATCAGAAAGAGAGTGTAGAGAATCTCTCCATACTGAGGCAGCAGCTTGTGATGAAAAATAATGCAGTGGCCAATGGTCAGAGAGACATTGCCGAAGAACGTGAGAGGACAGCAATTTTATCCAGAAGGGTTGAGGCCTTAGAACAATTTGAGGATAAGCATCAGCTGCTAGAGAAAGAGCTCAATAGATATAAAACAATGCTCGAGGAATCATCCAGTTGTCAAATTCGGTTGAAAGAGCAAGCTTTGCAGACAGACAATGATTCTAAAGAAAAAATTAGAGAAGTCTGTGATGCTTTAGATGCAGTGAATTCTGAACTGGCCGAAGAACGGGAGAAGGTAACATCTCTGTCAAGGAGAGTTGAGTCCTTGAATCTTATTGAAGAACAGCGACTCCTTATGCAGAAAGAAATTGAGAGGTATAAAGAAAGGCTTGAGGAAGCATCTAGGTGTCAGATACGCTTGGAAGAGCAAGCTTTAAAGATGGAACTTGAATCCAGAGAGAAGTTTAGTGAGGTTTGTGATGCTCTTCAATCTGAATTGACTAAAGAACGAGAGAGAACGGCATCTTTGATGAAAAGGGTTGAGTCTTTGGATCACATTGAAGAGCAGTGGCTCCAGAAACAGAAAGAGCTTGAGAGATATAAGAAAATGCTCAAGGAAGCATCTAGGAATCAAAGTCAGTTAGAAGAGCAAGCTGGGCATATGAAGAATGAATTTGGAGTAGTTTCTGATGCTTTAGAGACTGCAAAATTTGAATTGGCTGAAGAACGTGAGAGGACAGCTTCTTTAATGAAGAGGATTGAATCATCAGATCACTTAGAAGAACAGTTGGCCTTGAGGCAGAAAGAACTTGACAGGTACAGGGAAATGTTTGAGGAGTCACAGAGGTGCCGACGTCAATTAGAAGAGCAAATTTCTCAGATTGACAGTGACTTGAAAAGGAAACTGACAGAAGCTTGCAATGCTTTGGAAAAAAAAAATTCTGAATTGGTTGAGAAAGTTTGTGAAGGACATGAAATTGAATTTGAATTGTGGATATGGAAATCTATTGCTGAGAGGTTAAAAGTTGACCTTGAAGAAAGTCAGGAATTGCGTAAAGAATTAGAAGCTTCTCTTCTTGCGCAAGTGGGAGTTGGAGAAATTATCAAGCAAGAGAAAGATAACCTTGTCCATATAACCGAAGAGAAAGACAAGAAAATATTTAATCTCCAGCAGCATATAGTGACACTAGAGCAAGAGCTCAAAGCAGAAAGTTCTGCAGAGGAGAGCATTCTTCAAATCACAAGAGAACATGATAAGATCTTGGACGATCTTCAGAAGGATATTGGCTTGCTGGAAGAAGAATCACTCAGAAGGGAACTAGAGGGTGCTGCATTTGCTTATATTGGCGCAGAGAGAACTTTTGAGCATGAGAAGGAGAATCTTTTGTGGCTTGTAAAAGAGAAAGATCAGAGAATAGATGGTCTCATGCAGGTTGTGAGGTCAATGGAAGAAAATTTTAATAGCTCATTGAATTCCTTTTCCTCAGAGCTTGCTGAGAAGCAGGCACAAATTAATTTGGTCCATGAAGCTTGGGAGAAGATTGCAAGGGCTGAGATTCTGGCTAAGCTAGAAATTGAAGAGAAGAAGTTAATGATTGTGGAGTTGGAGGATGACATTCATAATACACAGGAGAAACTGTTTTCACAAGAAAAATCCCTGTATGATTCAAAACAACTAGCAGCGATGGTTGAAGCTGAATTGGAAGCAAAGCATCTGGAAATGAAGAACTTGACTGATCAGATGGAGGCAAGGCTGAGAACATCAGAGGCATCGCTTGATGAGCTTAAGAGTGAAAAGGCAAATCTTCTTGATGACATCATGAAGTTGTCGACAGAGAGGGAAAGTTTGGTTGGATTTATTGGGGTTCTAGGTGACAGAATCAGTGAGTTCTCCGGCGAAGACTCTCAGCTGATGGGAATCTTGGGGAGGATAGTGCAGTCTTTCAACAATAACCCTTCGGACTTCAAAGGAAGTAATGAACATTTTGACTGTCCAAAAGAGAACAAGAATAGCCTTCTTCCTTCTCCAGCAACCAAAAAACCCAATTCCATTATCGAAGAAAGATCACCATTTAGACCGCTCAACTAACTGTGACTTGAGAAAGAAGCTATTATCAATACAGCTTGTGTGATTGATGGTTTTCCTTTTTTTTCCTTCCTCATTAACGAAGTTTCTGGAACAATCCATTTAGTTCAAAGCATGGATTTCATTTATATGACAGATCCATGCAAGTCGAATATTTGTATCTGCCACATTTGATTCATTGTTTCATTTTGAAGAACCAGTTGCTTTGTAATTTATCTTCAGATTTTCTCCTTTTCAGTGTTTGTGGATAATTTGTTGCTTAAATACTTCATTTAAAAGCTTATTCCCATCTTGCAGGCAAAGAGTTAATGTTTAAATATGGAATTTGATATGCTCCATTGAAGACTTATCATGTTTCTAGCAGTGAAATGCAAAAAATTTATCAAGAAAAAAATTTTATCGGTTTGAATTAAGATATTGAATTGTAACACTAGCTTCCATGAAAGCTACATGCTCCTTTCTAGTGTCACCTTGCATCTTTTCTAAATCCAGCAGTCTGATGCACTTCTGGGAAAATGTTAAAATACTAGAATTACCCTTTCTTGCGAAACTATATAAATCACCGTTGTTATGGACTTCATAAACCATCTTGTGTCCCAAAGCATGAAATCAAGAATAATCAACAAATCAAGGCACCAGGCACTAGTTCATTCTGATGACTTCATAAAACCAACGAAAAAGCTTGCAATCAATTTTTTTTCACTGCAACAACAAAAAAGAATGGCAGATCCTCTTTGTTTTTTCTCAATTAGATTACCAAGAGTTTGGAATGACAATACAATATATTTGATGTAATATTTTATTAGAAGGCTACTTGGGATGCCTTGCTTTGCATAGATATTATCTTCTTAAGCAATAGTTTTTACGCTAACCTTTGGTTTCCTGTCATTTTACTGGTACATACCAACATTAGGGTGCTGATTGTACAATTTGTAAAATTGAGGCCGATCTTACATTGGCACTAACTGAGATGTTGGCAAAGAACCATTTGTCAGTTAACTGCTTTAGCTTAAATATTAATATTAATATAGAATATGATTGATGTTACGGAGCTGGGAAGTCATATTGAAAACGTTAGCTTAACCTGTAAAGCTACAAATTGCTCGGTTAAGTTGCTACAAACCATAAGCCTTCAAGGTACAAACAGTGCGGACCCATGGCTGATCTTCAGGTCCTGCAAGTCTCTTTATCTAACCTGACTGGCTTACTTTGATGGAAATAAGGCGTGACTGACAGGTTTGTTTGTTCAAAAATAAAGCTACTTCTGCATCTCTGGACTCTGTTCCATGATACCTACAACAGCCTTTCGATTGTAGATTACTTCAATTGTCATGTCTGGACTAACTGATTTCTTTTTATTTTGGCAGTTTTTCAAACATTTGATTAAGAAAATTTTTATATATTAGTGAATTCAATGACATGTAATGACACAATTAAAAAAATAAAAAAATTTATACAGACAGCTTCATCGGCAGATATATGCAACAAACAAAAATGAGATCTGCCGATCAAGTATATATAAATATATGTCACATACTCAGCTGTCAACTCCACAGCTCTCCATATAAATACACTACACAATACCTACTAAGAAATGCTCGATGTAATGCTTTTATCTAAGGGGAGAAGAGAAATGGGATTGCTGCTTATTTATTTCTTTTTTCAGGTACAAATGAAACCGCAGCTTGTAAATATAGAAAAGGAATTGTAGATGCCGGAATTCGAATCCCAGACTTGTTGGATGCTACCTTGTAAGAGTGGTAGTATGAAACAACTAAGCTAAGCCTCGGATTCTTGTTGCTTATTTATGATGCCAATGGTAAAGTAAAGGTAGTCTCACTTCCTTCAGCATATCCTCTTAATGACCATGAGGGCTTTAAGCATGGCACATGCAATCTGGAGCAGGATATGTATATATGGATTGTTTTGGTTTCCTTAACCTTAGTTGCCCTTGTCTGTTTTGATGCCCTTCCGCAGCCGCCTGACGGAATTCCGACCAAGTGATGTTTTTGTCAAGGAAGAGTTTGCCCAACAATCCCATATTTGGCCTTATGGTCTTCATGTTCTCAAAAGTTCGATGTCCCACCTGTTCGCATCATAGCAACAGTCATCTATTAGCAGGTTCCAATGTATACAATTAACTTTGCAGAAGGCAGGAAATTATGGAAAAAAAAAAGGTTAAAGCACTGCAATTGCAGAAAATTGTTGGAGAATTTTCCTGGAAAATTGAACACTTATTATACACTAATGATAGTGTAGCAGCAAAGTGGAAATTTCTATAAGTAATTCCAGGTTTAGATCTGTGAGACTACCCTGTAGATTGCATCAAAAGAAATGCACCATTCGACCATATATTCACCGATGCTTAGTGCATATTCTATGAGTATCACGTTAGCCAGAAAGACTCACCAATGCATTGTGCATATTCCCAGGAGAGGCAGAGACAAAGATGTCACTATGCTTAGCAACATAGTAATCAACGGCAGCTAACAAAGAAGCCTTTCCTTTTATACAGTCCCTTTCCTCTGAAGAGGCAAGGCTCTTTTTGTCTTCCATCAATGGAAACAGCCTTCGTAGCGTGGAAATCCTAGCTTCCCCACCATATACCTGAATATATTGCCATTTGATAAATAAATTGTCGAAAAACCAGAAGTAGCAAACAATATATTTGAAGAAGTTGAGAGGGAAAGGGTAGGGAAGAGAAGAGAAGTAAGATTTATAAGACCACAGACCTTATGGGAGGCAAGAAAAAGACGCGTATTATTGTCAAAACCCAAAGCTGCTAGCAGCAATCCAATTTCTTCAGGAGTCAACGGGCAACGCCCCTGACTTCTCAACTCTTGATCGGTAAACTGCGAATTAAGAACCCTTCCTTGCCAAATTGTTTGTCGATACTTAGCCAGTGCCAATTTCTCAGCTTTACCCCCCCCAAAATCACAGGCCGAATGGGCAGCCATATCCTGCACATAAAAAAAGGTTATTGAGAAAGCCAGTGACCGGCAACAGAAAAGAAAGCCATTGGAGAAAAGTTTGCAGACCACCAATGTAAACCATTAAAATGAAATAGGTCGATCGCATGTTAAATATTTCTCCGATCACTAAAACTTGTCAAAAGGACTAGTGCAAAAAGCATGTTACATATATGTATGTAACCATATCATTTTCACAGCAGCATGGCCATCTCA
Source organism: Adansonia madagascariensis (assembly GCA_038381835.1). Taxonomy (NCBI): domain Eukaryota; kingdom Viridiplantae; phylum Streptophyta; class Magnoliopsida; order Malvales; family Malvaceae; genus Adansonia; species Adansonia madagascariensis. Next base: position 15,521,770 of record JBBYHL010000004.1, read on the forward strand.
CTTTTCCCATGGATACTGCATGTATAAGTTATGCGTGCAGACAGTGTTCGAGGTATAAGAGACGAAACAGATATCTTAACAACAGAGCTTACGGATTAACAGCAACGGAGCTCAAGCATTTAAAGAAGTAAAATTTTACGGTTCTTATTCAAATTAAAGGTTATATATAAAAACTGCTGCCAGTGGGCTACGAGAAGGATATTAATCTACAGTATAAGCGGGCGGGTTATACCTTATCAAATCGAAGGTGTAACACGACAAATTTCTGCGGCCTTTGTTGGTCATTTTGATCAGTAGTGTCCCTGAGATAGTCAGTGCTAAGTGCTTGACTTTGACCTGGAGGATACCTAAGGCGATGGATAAGGGCATCTCCAAGAGTTCTAATGTGTGGAACGAAAACAAGCGCTTTAAAATTGACTTTACAACGTAGTTGCTGGATCTCACTCGGCAGGTTGTCAAAAGACAAACGGTGAGAGAATGGAGAAATCGCAGCTATCCCATAACTGTACCAAAATAGGACACGTTTATTAGACCACACAAATTGGCAAGTAAAATAAACAGAGCTAAAATCATAAACCCAGCAAACTGGTCAGTTCACATTTCCTAATTAAATTAAATTAGAACCATTACGATGAAATCAACATTATATGCTCATTAATTTATGAATTTAACCAATCTAGAGAAGTATCAAAATTTTCAGGTGTCTCATTATGAATAAAACTGCAATATCTACCAAGGGGTAGATGGAGACGACATATTAGACCAGTGCATGTGTATGCCTACTGCCCTGTGACAGGAACTGACATGACCAAGTGGGGTACAAAAAGTCCTTAGGCCCAAAACCTTTAAAAGCAAGTAAACCGTGTATGCAAATCAAAACATTGAAGCTGCTACCAACCTCTTTAGTACAGGCAGGACATTCTCGAGATACCAGTTCACAGATGCATGAACAGGTGCTCTTTTTATTCTGGTGGCTCGAACAGCAGTGGCGTAATACTCCCTTGTGCTCCACGAGAATTCATCTGGAAGCTCTTTGACAATTAGAATGTCATCCTTCAATACATTAATAAAGTGATCCACCTCAAATATATCCATGAACGAGCTGCAGTGAAAATAATTGCTTCAGAAAAATACCTCCTTAAAACTGAGGCAAAAACTAGACATTTCCACTCAGAATAAGAATGGATAATTTCCTTCCCCCAAAAGTACCTGGAATCTTGCCAAACAGGATTTACTTCAAGATGCGGGATCACAAGTGTTGCATTCAGTATTTTAGCAACAGCAACAGCATCACATATCTACAATGGCAGGTAACTTAATATGATTTCTTTTCCGAAACAAACAAGTGACAAAAATATTTAATCGGAAGAACTAGAATTATCGAATTTTTGTAATTCTTGACTCCTCTGAGCATGTAAAATGAAAATGAATACCTACCCCCATTCTTTGCTGGTTAAGTCCCCCATCAAGAAATACCTGAAGATATCCTTCTGATTTCTGTGGCAGTGCTGCTCAAAGTGAACAAAGTGTAAAATCCAAGAAATTAAGTACGATGATCAGGAAATAATAATTTAAAATCATTAATACCACAAACTTTAGTCTCAAAACTCCGAATACTACCAATATAAAGAAATCAAAACTAGAAATCACATTGCAGATCACTCACAAGGGGCATTTACAGATTCAAGACATGGCCTCCACCCTTGGTCAGCCAAAGGAACCCAGAGATCAGACTGCTCTCCATTGGACTGAATGGTAACATAGAAATAAATAAAACAGCAAAATTACAAGTCAGAATACAATCAGAAAAGGAAAATCACAACATACGCATGTGCAGGCGCGCACACGGAGAGATGTTGCTTAACAAACATCTACTCACACTTTCGCGCCGTACGGCACTCCTGAGTAAAGGTGTGTGTCTAGGTTTAGGAAAATTCCACTCCTGCAACAAAAATCAAAGGGCACAAATTAGCCAATTTATTTTCCTAACAACCCAATCGAAACCATAAAAAGCAGCTAGTTGAAGTTCATTTCCTTGCCAAAGAACAAATCATGAACATTTGTCATGCGAACACTCAGCAGCCAGCACAAATAACTACACGGATGATTTTTCCTTTTATCCTGGCCTATTATATAAGGCTCCAATCTCAGTTCCATGCACAGAATCCCATTACCAATTGACTTGTGGGGGAAATGTGCACCCCAAAGTCCAAGCTGACAAAATACAGGTGCTACTGTTACAACAAACCCTTCTTTCTTTCTTTATTTTTTTTCCTGGTTAATTTTGTGGGGAAATATATGTTATTTACCAAAAGAATTAGAAAACTAGCAAAGGCTAAAGAAAATTATTCAAGAGCGGAAGAAAATTTGATTTATTGGTCATAATTTATAACTTTCCAATTTAAAGCAAATTAACTATAAATTACCAAGAGACAAAAAATTCCAGCTTGGCATGATTTTCAATAAAGTAATCTGATTATCAAGACACTTAGCTATGTAAGCTTGCCACTTAGCGACAAACTTCTGTCGGCAAAATAAACTCAAACTAATCCTTACTTTCCATTTTTAGTAAGCTGAAAAATTTTTCTCTGAACAACTTCAAACTTCCCATTTCTCGTTTCCATGAATTTTCCACGAAGAAAATTAGAACCCGGAATCCATTTTTAATTGAAAAACAGAAAAAGAAATTTCTGAAAAGAAAAAATAGACACAGAAACTTACCGAGAATGTAAAAGGGGAAGCGTGGCTGAATGGAGTAAACACACAAGGCAAAATAACTGGGAAAAGCAACATAAACAACCCAGCAATTGCTTCTCTTCTAAGAGGCTGATAACAATGACTCTGGTAATTAAACCTCGTCATTTTTTGCTTTAAAGCTGAAAAACCCAGATCTCCAAAATGAGCACTTTCCTCAGTTTTTCTTCCTCCTCCCCCCAACTTCTTCTTTGCTTGGCTTTAATAGGCCTTCGTGATAGCCAAAAACAATCAAACAAGCAACACTAAACAAATTCTCTGATCAACAGCCTAAAAGAAGCTCAACGCGAGCACCTAAAATCACATGAGACTCTCTCTCTCTATATCTCACTTTCTAGCCATGGTGAAGGGCGTTTCACAAGACACTTGCACAGCCTTGACTATGGCAACCGTGGCCCTTTTTAAAGGGACCCCATCAAAAAATGATAAAAGGTTTAAAGGCTTAAATAAAAAGAAAATAATCCTCGTATTATGTTTGTTTTATCACGTCAATATTATATGTATTTTTTTAATATGGTACTTATATTATTATTTATTTATCAGTTTAATATTTTTATTTTAATTATAATATTATTAAAAAAAGTAAAATTTTAATTTTTTTAATGAATAAAATTATATCACATGTTATGACATCAGTATTATATATCATATGTCATGATTTAATTAGTTTATGTCATTATTAACTAATAACATTAGATTAAAATATCATATTGATTGATGAAATTATATTATAA
>JBBYHL010000004.1:15525357-15536621 GCA_038381835.1 Adansonia madagascariensis
TAACACAGTTGAAGAGATTGAGCCTCTTGGATTGGATTTGCTAAGAAAATATACAAAGTTTCCTTTTTGGTCAATTGAGCCTCTTCCACCTAAACAATTGTTAAACAAGTCCCCAACTACTACTATTTAAGAAAAACGTGCAGGAAAAAAGCCTGGAATTTCACTGAAAAATGTCTGCAATGGCTTGATCTGCATGATCTCGATTCGGTTCTGTACATTTCTTTTGGATCTCAAAACACTGTTATCAATCTCAGATGATGGAATTGGCAATTGGTTTGGAAAAGAATGGGAAACAATTCATTTGGGTTGTAAGGCCTCCACTTAGTTTCGATTTAAAAGCTGAACTCAAACCAGAATGGTTATGAGAAGGGTTCGAAAATCGAATGAAAAAGAGTAACCAAGGCTTATTGGTGAAGAGCTGGGCACCAGAGCCAGAGATCTTGTCATACAAATCAACAGTAGCATTTCTAAGCCATTGTGGGTGGAATTCAACAATGGAGACCTTAAGCCAAGGTGTGAAAATTATAGTGTGGCCAATGGCGGCGGAGCAAGCTTTCAATTCCAAAATGTTGATGGAGCTGACAAGAGGAATGCAGAGTAGTGTTTCACGGGAAGAGGTTAAGAAAGTGATAGAAATGGTAATGGAGAAAGAAGGGGAAGGAAGGGAAATGAAGAAAAAAGCTGAAGAGATTACAGAACAGATAAGAGCAGCTGTGAAAGATGAAGGAAAGGAAAAGGTTTCCTCCATTAAAGCATTGGATGAATTTGTTTCAGCCATTATTACAAGGAAACAAGATCAATCTGCTGGTTGAGCTTGTAATCAAAAGAAAAAAATTGTAGTTTTCTGACGAAAAAATTGTTCGGGGTGGCCTACCCCTGCCTAAAACACTAACATTTAATTAAAATAATATATTTTTATTTAAATTTAATTATAAAATATATAAATTTTAATAAAAAATAATTTTAATATTTTTAGTAAAGATAAACAGTAATTTAAATTAAGTAGTGATTTAAATTTTTTTTTAAACTGTGATTAGATCTATAAACATTTTTAATTTAAGTTACGAATTTTAATATTTGTGTTACCTTCCGACTTCTACTATATTAAAAATAAAATCAACATCGAAAGTGAAGTTTGCAAAAATGCTATTCAAAAACAGATTTTTAAATTGTAATATTGATTTCTCATGGCTAGTCCAGAGTGTTTAGCTACAAATTACATTTATAAATTTGTAAAGAGAATTTTCTTTTTCTTTCCTCACTTTGAGTTAGACTAATCAATTTTTGACACGATACGAAAATATAATATGCGTACGATATATTTTAATCATGTATAAATTTTATATAATCGTGTTTCATATTATAATCGTATCGACACATTTATAACATGAAATTTTCGTAACATAAACGTGTAAAACATGCATAACACATGTAAGATACGGTTAAGACACGATTAATTAATCGTGTTATAAACGTGTAACGTGTCATATCTATCCATTTACATGATGAAGACACGTTTAGTTAATCGTGTTGTAAATATATAATCGTGTCCATCATATCTGTTAATACGTTTAACGTGCCATAAACGGGTAAATACATTTAAATTAAAAATTTATATACATAACACGTTAATTTTTAATATAATTATATATATAACCTATAAATATTATTTTAAACTTCTAATTAAAAAACTTATTTAATATATAGAAACTACTTTAAGCATTTAATTAATATCTATTTTACTTTAGTTATTAGTAATAATATAATTGTTAAAATAAATGTTAAATATAATCAAAATGGTTTGTTCATACAATTTTTAATATATTATGATTATAATTTACAAATAATTATTTAAATGTTATATAATATAAATATAAGAATAATATATCATCACCTTATAAAACTAATTAAAGTATATGCTCAATCTTATTAATTAATAGTAAAATATATTTTGTAATTTAAATATCATATTAAACTATTAAGATGATAATACAGTTATAGTATGCTATTAACTCATTATTATTAGTAGTAAATAGTAAATTAGTAATTGAAAAATAAGAAGTACTAATTAATGTTAATAAGCTACTATATTACTTTTAACAAAATTTTTATATATTTTAAAATTATAGCCCTTAATAGTGTGAATTATAATTTGTAATTTGTGAAGAAATAGTTAGAAAGTAAAACATTTTGAAATTGGAAGAAAAATGAAGTTGATTGGTAGATTGGTTGACAATATTCGTGTCAATTCGTGTCTTAATCGTGTTTTCGTGTAATTCGTATCTTAATCATATTTTCGTGTTATTCGTATTAATCGTGTTACTCGTGTTGTAATCATGTTGTATTGCATTAGATATAAACAGATCAATTTTAATCGTATCATAATCGTTTCATGTCGTGTGTAACAGGAATATAAGTAGTATCATATTCGTGTTTTAAAGTTTGACATGATTAATTAATCGTGTCATGTTCGTGTATCAGATAGTCGTATCGTATCTCATTCTTGATACTATACGAAACACGACACGATAACATGAATTATCAGGTCTACTTTGAGTGAGAAATTCTTCCAAATAGAGTAAAAGTTTGAGAATAAAATCAAATTTGTCATTGATTTTATACTAAATTTTGTCACTATATTTCAGTTTATAGAATTTTATTTTTTACTTTCGATTTCATTTACTTTTGGATAAAAAGTAATGAAATTAAAATATTTTACGAAATAGTTTATCAATGCGAGTAACAAATTTTCATTAATTCTATTATTTTTATTCAAAAGTTAACATAATTATAACCTTTATAATAAAAGTTATTAGAAGTAAATTAGAATGATAAAATTTAATATTAACTCATAATATAGTAAGAATTTTGAGCATGTCTTGCAAAATTTCTTAAAAATGAAACACAATATATGGATGACAACAAATCAGATATTTATAATTTTTGAAATTTTGAAATATCTCAATTCGAATATGTTTAATTTATTTGCTATTTGAATCCATTTATTATTATCTTATTATTTTAGTTTGTATCTGATTTAGATAGTAATATTGGTTGGATATTTAAATTTATTAAACATCCAAATTTACTAAAATAATTTTTAAAGATAAAATATAAAATTAAACAAAAATAAAATATATAAACAAATATCGGATTCAAATAAAATAACTAAAACATGATACGATATGAGTATATATCTTAATATTTATACAATATGAATTATTAACTTATCAAAATTTATATAAATATAAAATACTTTAAATATGATAATAACATAATAAAATATAAAAACATTATAAAAATACACAAATTATTAAATTAAAAAAAATAATGAAAAAAGGAAAGAGAGATAAAGTTAGATCGGTTTCAAATCCAATATAATATTTTATTAATATTTGAGAATAAAGGAGTTTGTTTAAAAACATGTACTTCCAAACATGCTGGCAACATTAATTAAGTACCAATATATCCTACATTTTGTAAGACTCTTTCAAGGCAATCAAAAACCATTCCATCTCGTATCAATTGGTTACATACAAAGTTGTTTCAATTTTTTTATAATAATTAATATTATATTTGATATATATTTAAATATAAAAATATAAATATAATTATTTAAAAATTATTTTAAATATATTAAAATTTTTTAAAAAATTTAAATATATCGTATGAAACGTGTACTCATGCCCTAACGAAATAACATTTGGTTTTGCATTCTGCACTTAATTTAAAAGGCTATAGTATTTACCGCCTGATGTGTTTTGGGCTGTATAATGGCCCTACAGTCAGGTCAGACATCCAGATCTTATCTGATGACAGGAGCTCTACTTTTTATTTTGGTTTGATCTGCTGTCACTTCATATTCAAGCTCGTTTAATCCATTTGTCATTGATAAGGTTTAGATTGAATGTTTAATATAATATAATATTTAAAATTTAAATTATTCGTTATCATGATTTTATAATTTATTTATTATTTTTATTTTTAATTATTTTGTAAATTATAAGTAATCAAAAGTTTTAAGTGATGTCATATTTCATAATTTTTATTATTTTATATTTTTTAAATATTTATTTTAAAATTCAACTAACATAATCGACAAGTTTCAAGTTCGCGAAGTTCCTCCATGATTAAATTTAAGGTTAAGGCCACTCCGCCCATTAATACTATTGGATTTCAGATTTGGACTCCCACTTTGTGAATGGAAAAAGGGCAAAAAGAAAAGGATAAAGATAAAAGATAAGTATGAGAAACAGGTCCCATTTGTTTGTCCAACTTTGAAACTCCGGCCTTATCAGCAGCATGATGATCATGATGATGATGATGATGATGATGATGATGATAATCTGTAAGAAGTTTTGTGGTGATGACTAGCAAAGTACAACGGAGACCGGGAAAATCTAAGGCGTTCGTTCGCCTAATTCAATTAATAATTAAATTTAATAATTATTAATCAAATTAATTTTTTTAATCATAAATTAATAAAAATTAAAAAAATTATATTAATTGAAATGATATTATTTTTATTAATTTAGTTAATTAGTTGAATTTATTTATTTCACATCAACAAGTTAAAATTATATTTTAAAATATTAAATTAATAATTTTTTTATAATTCAAATAAATATAATCATTCAATAAATATTTAAATATCAAATATAAATAAAAGGTACATATATTATAAATAAAAAACTTTAATAATATAAAACTTAAAATATTTAATAATTAAAATATTATATTTTATATAATATTTTAAATAATTAAATTAATTTGATTAATTTTGATAACTAAATCAAATTAATTGATAACTAAAGTTATTACAATCTTTAATCAAGAACAAAATTGAATTTTAATTTGATCAGTTAATTAAGTTAAAACCAGATAATTAAAGTCCAAAGGAAAAGCTAAGGGAAAAGAGGCAAAATATTAACATATCAACATTAGAAACAACGTAAATCCTTACTACCATCATCAACTATTTAAATTACAGTCGTATTTGTACCGTGGTTAAATTTATTCATAGATTGTATTCGAATCGTAATTTAAAATTTAAAATTTAAAATTTTTTAATTTAAGTTCAATTAAAAAATTTATTTTTAATTTTATTATTAAAATAATATTTTTATAATTATATTTAAATAAAATATTATTTTTATTATTAAATAATTATTTAATAAAATTAAAACTGATCTAAATTTATAAAAATATTATAAAAAATTAAACCCGTACAAACTGAATCTATCCACTTTTACAGTGAACGGACGTAGTTGCGACTGTCAACTTAAATGTCTTTAACTGTCATTGGCAAGCAGCAGAAGATTGTTTGGGGGAAAAAAAGAAAGCCAATATACCCAACAAAACTATGGGTTCTGATCATGAACAAATTGACATAGTAATGCTCCCATTGATGGCTCATGGCCATCTTATACCATTTCTAGCTCTCGCAACCCAAATCCACTACCGCACAGGCTTCAACATTACCATTGCCAACACCCCTCTCAACATCCAATACCTTCGTTCCACTCTTCTTCACCAACAAAATTCTCCTCCAGGGATCCAATTGGCCGAGCTTCCGTTCAACTGTGCCGACCACGGCCTGCCACCCAACACCGAGAACACCGAGAACTTGCCTCACGATCAAATCCGTAAACTCGTCGCTTCATCTGTTTCCCTCAAAACTCCTTTTCATAACTTGTTGTTAGATATCATTGATAAACAAGGAAAGCCTCCACTTTGTATTATATCAGATATTTTCTTCGGATGGGTCGTCGATATCGCCATGATTACAGGCACCGTAAACATCACTTTTGCTGCAGGTGGTGCTTATGGTACTTTGGCTTTTGTTTCATCGTGGTTGAGTCTTGCTCATCGTCAAACAGACTCTGAAGAATTTAGTTTACCAGGGTTCCCGGAAAGGTGCCGTTTCCATGTTCTCAACTATCTGAATCTATAAGAAAGGCTGATGGTGCTGATCCAGGGTCCAGGTTTCTTCAGACACAACTTTCAGGTTCTTTGCGGTCTTTTGGGTGGTTGTGTAACACAGTTGAAGAGATTGAGCCACTTGGATTGGATTCGTTAAGAAAATATACAAAGTTTCCCGTTTGGCCAATTGGGCCTCTTCTACCCAAACAATTCTTAAACAAATCCCCTTCATCTACTAGTATGTACAGACAACGAGCGGGAAAATCGCCTGGAATTTCACCTGAAAAATGTCTCAAGTGGCTTGATATGCATGATCTTGATTCAGTTCTATACACTTCTTTTGGATCTCAAAACACTCTTAGTCCATCACAGATGATGGAAGTGGCTATTGGTTTGGAAAAGAGTGGGAAGCCATTCATTTGGGTTATAAGACCCCCACTTGGTTTCGACCTTAAAGCTGAATTCAGACCAGAATGGCTACCAGAAGGGTTCGAAGATCGAATGAGTAAAAGTAACCAAGGCTTGTTGGTGAAGAACTGGGCGCCACAGCTAGAGATCTTGTCACACAAATCAACAGGAGCATTTTTAAGCCATTGTGGGTGGAATTCAACAATGGAGAGCTTAAGCCAAGGTGTGAAAATCATAGGGTGGCCAATGGCGGCGGAGCAGACTTACAATTCGAAAATGTTGGTGGAGGAAATGGTGGTGGCGGTGGAGTTGGCGAGAGGGATGCAGAGCTGTATTTCTTGGGGAGAGGTCAAGAAAGTGATTGAAATGGTAATGGCAAAGGAAGGGAAAGGAGGGGAAATGAAGAAGAAAGCTGCAGAGATTGCAGAGCATATAAGAGCAGCTGTGAAAGATGAAGGAAATGAAAAGGATTCGTCTATTAAAGCATTGGATGAATTTGTTTCAGCCATTATTACAAGGAAACAAGATCAATTAGTTGTTTCAGATTGAGCTGTAAAAAACCAAAAGTTGTAGTTTTATGTAGAGATATCATTGGTTTAAAGCAGAACCAAAATATCTGAATCTGTTCACATGTCCAAAAGTATCTAGCTATGACTTGACTGCGTTCATTGGTTTTGTTTTGATGCATCCTTCTGCGTTCGACACTTAAATACCTCCCTAGTATAATTTGTCTGTAGTTGATAGATGACGCAACCCCTCGATACTATCTAAATCGAAAGACAGCTCATGATCTAACATCAATACTTGAAACAACGCAATCAAATGTGGGTTCAGTCAGTTTACGAGAGCCGACCTTTTCACATCCTAACAAATTCATTTAAAATTCAAAGAAACTGCTTTTTTTTTAAATCATCCACTATGTGAGGTAGTAGACAGATGGAAGGAAAAGATTCTGTGGCATTCGAATTTAAGAAAACGGCATTTAGATGTTAACATAAGAGCTTTCCTAAGAGAACCATAACTTAAAAGGAAATCTAGCTTCATGAAGACAAACAAATGCTCTTTAGCCGACATGCATGAAATACCCAATCATATGATAATTACATTCAGCCGAACCAAATTCTTCTACGCAATTAGTATTATATATATATATATATATATATATATATATATTTATGTTACTCGAATTTAGCATAAGTGTTAAATATAAATATATATCTAACACGAATATGTTTAATCTTTTCAAAGATTTTGGTATATTTAAAAGGATTTTAAAAGATTATATCTTCATATGTATCTAATACAGATGTTAGACACAATACTTTAAAAAATACGAAGAGTCAAAGCCAAAGTCCAAATGCTTACTTTTTGGCTTAGTTATTTCATATGCTGTCTTGATTTGTTCGCGCTTGCAACACAGATGAGCATGAAACTGGCAGCAAAGTTCAACTAACCTACAAATTTTACAAAATAAAATGAATTCAATCCATTTGCAGTAAAAATAAAGCCATGTTATGACAAATTTATGCATTAGTTTTCAAAAGTAAGTTGAATTGATATTATTGAACAAAGAAAATGCCCCACAAATAAAGAAATAAATCATTTAAAAAACACAAATACAAAGATTTCAGCCTTTAGATTCATATAGACAGGAAAAAAAAATTATATAACAAAGTAAAAGGAGGAAGGAAACAAAAACTAATTGAAGATGAATAGAAAGAATGTATAAAAATAAAAAAGGCTGAGCAATTGAAAATCAATAGAAAAAAAAAAAAGGGTTCATCAATCCTCACCTGAACTTAAAAAATTCAATCAATTCACTCGAATTCAAATATAATTTAACTTGATTTGATCAAAAAATGTTACCAATTCGAAATTGACCAATTCAAACTCGAAATTGCTTGAATCCGAATTAACCCAAATAATTAATCTGAAATAATTTGAACAAAAAATGACCAAACTAGATAAACTTGGTGTTAAACTTAATTAACCTGAAATCGATTAACCTGAGTGTTAAACCTAATGAACTTGAATCCAAAATAACTTGAACTTGATTAATTTATATGTTAAACTTGATTGATCTAAATCTGAAAAATCTAAAATAAAAATTACCCAAATTTAAAATAATTTGAACTCAAAATAATTCTAACTCAAAGTATCACAAAACTAAAAAGATCCAAACAGTAAAAATGTTGAAAAAAATTAAAATTTTTAAATGATTCAACTTAAATTAACCTATTTTGAAATTAATCATAACTGCTTAATTGACTGGTCTATACCTGTTAATGTAAGCAAGGTATGGGAAGCTGGTCGGGTGCTGTGGTCGAAGGCTGGTCAGTTTAACAAATCATGAACAAACATTGCGGGCTTGGGCTTCTAATCAGATCTCCACAAATGGACAAGTAGCCGAGGTTGAGCTCAAAAGTCTCAAATGGTTACGCACAGCCCTATCTCTTTTCAGGTCGAGCTTTCAAACGCTGGAGCCGAGTTGGAGCATAATGAAATCATGTTTATGACCATGAATGCAGCCAAATCAAATACGAAGGAGAATCTGAGATTTAGTTTAATTTATTTTATAAAATTATATAATTATTTTTAAAAAATAATATTTAATAAATTTAAAATTTGAATTTATATATATATATATGCGATCATTGTTTTATTTTAAGAATGTGAATTCTATTATACCAAAATAAATCATTATGTGTCCTAAAATCATAGTAAAGTTTGCAGAATTGGCTGCTCAAAAACAGAGTTTTACATTGTAATCTTGCTTTCTCATAGCTAGATTGTATTATAAGGAGAATTTTCTTTTCTTTCCTCACTCTGAGTGAGAAAATTCTTTGAAATGGGTCATTATATTTTGATTTTATATCGAATTTTGTCACTATATTTTAGTTTTAATCAATTTTATTATTATACTTTGAATTTCATTAATTTTTTGATAAAAAATAACGAAATTATAGAATATTTTATTAATTCAGGTAACACATTTTCATAAATTCTATTATTTTTATTCAAAAATCAACAAAATTAGAAGCTTTATAATACAATTTAACGAAATTAAAATACAATGATAAATTTTAATATTAATTCGTAACACAACGGTAAATATGAACGCAATCTTGCAAAATTTCTTAAATATGAAACCCAGCTTCAGGATTGACAATAGATTGGATATCTATAACTTGTGAAATATTTAAATTTGAATCCGTTTAATTTATTTGATATTCGAATCAATTTATTATTAGCTCATACTTGGACAGTAATATATATTGGATAAATTTGTTGAATATCCAAAGTTATTAAGTTAATTTTTTCAAAGATAAAAATATAAAATTAAATAAAAAAATATGTAAACAAATATTGGATTTGGAATCCGAATTTATTATCTTTACAACTATATTCAAATAATGAATATCTAAACACTATATCAACAAAAATCAAAGTATATTCAGATGTCAATCGTCCAAATATTCATATTCGAATCCATTAAAAATAATAAATTTAATATATGAACCTATAAAAATAAAATTAAATAATATCGGTCATTGAATTTTTATTATCCATCGCCATCCTTATCAACTCTCTCAATGCAAGATTTTAACATGCCTCACCATGTCATGCATAAACAACCCACAAGTCCAAATTAACTAGCAAACTGAAATAAAAAGGGTAAATTACTTTCTATCCTTTCAAATACTTTTTATATATAATTGAAATGGTTAGAATTTAAATTAAAATAATTGACATTAAAAGTTCATCAATTTTTTTTAATTTTTATTTGGTTAATTTACTTCTAAAAAATATTACATATTTAAATTTTTTCGAATATAATAACATCGGAGAGTACTACCATAACTTCTTTAGCCCCTATCAACGGCGCATAAATCATGACTTAAATTAGTGACCTTTCCAAAACTTGCAAAACCGAAATACTTACGGTCTTTAAAGTAGATATGCTCATGAGTCAAATAATTTATCTGATTCAATAGATTCGATCTACATTAAATTGAGTATGAATAAAATTTTTAATAATTTAAATCAATCTAACTTAAATTACAATTCATATAATAAAAGTGACTCTTTTATTAAATTCAATTATAAATGTTAATATAAAAAAATTTAATATTATTTTAAATAACAATATTAACTTTTTAAATTAATTTAAATTTAATTTAAATAAAAAAATTTGAGATACGGTTTGGCCCAGTGATTAACAACTTTATCCTAAAGCACAGTCCCCACAAATTTGAGGAATTGACTCAATTAACGATGGGGTAATTAAATGTTTGCCCAAGTTATACTCCACCAGTAATAGAAAAGATAGAGGACAAACATTTAATTGGAGGATAACAACACTGATTCCCTGCTTAATTTGAATGGTAGCTTCAAAATGAAGCGATGCACATGTTACCTAAACCTAGGGAAACTAAAGGGAAAATTACATGGAAATTAAGAAAATTGTTTTGCGTGGAAAGGAGTTTCTTGAACAATTATTGGCTGGTAAGCAGACTGATAAAGACTGTAATTGATTATTAGTTGAAAAAATGCCCAAGTTCGGGGTTCCAGTGGAGCTTAATTAAATAAGATGATACTGTTTATATTATATTTGTATATTTGTATATTATAATTATATTTAATTTATTATAATTTTATAAAATTTAATATTTTAATATTTTATTTTATATAAATTTTAACGTATTTAATTTTTTATGTGATTACATGAATATAATATTTATAAAATATTTAATACATAGTATAATATGAATATATATATAAAAACTTATGTAATGCAGATTATTAACTTATCAAAACCTTTATAAATATAAAATATCTTAAACACGTTTATGATAGAAAAAATACACGAATATATACCATAAAATTTAAAAGAATTGAAAAAATCAATAATTATCTCCAAAAGATTAAAAAAA
>JBBYHL010000004.1:15550128-15570168 GCA_038381835.1 Adansonia madagascariensis
AGTGCTGTACGTAGGGTTAAATTATTAGTATATATTTAAATTTAAATTTAAATATTGGTTTGATTACTTGAAAAGTTTTGAATAAAAAAATTTAAATATAAAAATTAAGTTTAAATGAAAAAAATAAGATATAGGTTGTTTGTAGACTAGATTGTATAAAAAATTGGTTTCACTAATTACTTCAATATTTATAACTAAATTTAACTAATTTTTTATTATTTAAATAATAATTCAAATCAAATTAAATTATATTAAAAATTTATTTTATTATTTAAAATTATTTATATATTAATATTTATAATTAAATTTAATATTTTATTATATAATAATAATTCAAACTACGAAATCTCTTCTTAATATTTAAAATTAAAGATTTATAAATAAATTTAACTAATAATTTAAATTACAAGATCTCTTATTTTTACTTGAAATCGTAACTAAACATAATAGCGAACATCCGCAAAACATAACACGCTCACCTAAAAAATTCACATTCACCTCCCTCTCCCCACCATTTTTTTTTTTTTGTTGTAAAAGATTTTATCTTAAAAAAAAAAAAAGGGACAATCCCTCGTGAGAGCGAGTCCCAAACCATTACCAAACGCACATTTTCTTGCGTCTAAAATTTTCCCACATTGTCCCCCCATTAAGTTCGAAAATGACTGCGTTTTACCCTCATCCCCTTCGTTTATAAAATCTCGAAAGAGGGAAAAAAATGGAAAAAAAAAATTAAAGAAGTTATAAAAAAATGAGCCAAACATAGCTCATCAGGAACATCACTGCTTCTACTACCACAAGATTTTGAAAATCCCCAGCATTTAGATTTCGAAATTTTTTTTTTTGAGCTTTGGTTATTTTTTTTCCTCCAAAATTTTTTTAGGGTGATGGGGGAGCAGAGGAGTAACAACAATAATCGGTGGAACTGGGAGGTCAGTGGCTTCGAACCACGCCGGTCGTCGCCGTCGTCACCGGACGAGCAATACAGGGCCAGTGTTGCGCCGTTGATGCGGCGGTACTCGATCTCGGCGGCTTCTTCGTTGGTTTCGCCGTATTCTGCGGAGTTTTCTAAGCAGGCTTTGGCTTCTAAGGTGCAACGATTGAAGGATAAAGTTAAGGTAATGTTGGAAATTGGCTTCGGATTGTGAAGTTTTCGAGTGACTAGTGCCATAGCTGCAACGTGTTTCGATGGAGTTGGAGATGTTGCTTTAGTCAATCAATGAGATTTTAACTAAGCTCCATTTTTACGAATTAACATGCAGTCTTTTAAGTAATTTGTTTTAATGTGTAACTTTTAAACAAATATAAGTAGGAAATGTTTTTTTTTCTGGAAGATTAGGGTTGTTTGGAAATTGATCCAACTTTTATTGAGAAGCTCAAAGCACGTTATAAAGTTTTAGTGGCGAATTAGAATTTAGATTCTGATGAACCAAAGCTTAGTCATCAGTTTGTAGTGTTAGAATTGGCAAAAGCCGATGGGAAATGTGACTTGGTGTTCATGTGGAAAATTCAGTTAGTTGAGAATGTTTAATGCTGGTCACCTTCTTGTTACACAAGCTTTTAATGATCCAGATTGAGTTGGTTTGAACTGTTGTAATGTTGTGCATTGTGTCTAGAGTCGATTGATAAGCCTGTTTTATGATATTTGGGTGGAATTTGATGACCAATGGAGGGATGCAAAAAAAAATGTTCCCCTCCTATCCTATGGAGCAGTTCATAGTTCTGAGGAATAATTGCAATAGTGATAATGAATCTCGACATAATGTTTGTGCTGATCCTAGAGGGACTACAACATGAGTCATTACCAAACTGTAGTTTGAGGTTAGGAACTAGAATAGGTGGCTGACAATTCAAAAGTCAATTAATCTCATGTTAATATCTACTCCAAGATCTGCCTTTTTTTTCTTTGAAAGACATTGAGGGATCTGTGTTCTGGTTTTCTGATGTGATACTTTTTTTTTTGACTCTATTAATAAATTATTTTCAATGTTATTATGTGACTTCTGTTATCACTCCTGAGTCTGAACGGATAGCACGTAGATTAAGTGATTGCTAGGATTGAAATTGGTCACGAAATTTAGAGTGAATAAAGCTTTTCACTCTTTCCATATCTATTCAAGCTCGATTTTTTTTTTTTAATTTTTTGGAAAGCTCGAAATTGCTTTGGCCTTTTCTGATGTCTACAATCACGATTGGTAACGTATGATGTCTTCGATGTTAGTAGCTTTTTTGGGGCTAAAGTGAATTATTTTGGGTTACATGGGTGCTGTAGTATGAGTGATTTAGTATGCATTCTGGGTTTTGTCATTGTAGCATCTTGTGATTGATACAGATTCTTGTTTACATTAATTTTGCAGGTTGCAAAAGAAGACTACTTGGAGTTGAAACAAGAAGTTAGTGATCTGCAGGAATATTCAAATGCTAAACTTGACCGAGTTACACGTTACCTAGGTGTTCTTGCAGAGAAAACTCGTAAGCTAGGTAAGATATTAAGGTTTAGCGGCAGGTTGTTTGGGTTACATTGATGAATTCCTTATGCTTCAGCAATTTTAGTGCTTGGTTTGCATGTCTAATGGTAAATTCTAAAGATGCTCCACTGCAGTTTGGTTTATTTGCACTCTACACATGATCACCTTGTAATTTTTAAAAGTCATACTGTGTTATCCTGTCCTGTTGGCTATGATATTCTGCACATGTGAGGAATTTTGAGATAAAATTTTAAAGAAAAATCTTAAAAGCACATATGTTGATCCCTTGTCCAAAGATAATGAAGGGGATTAAAAGAATATGATTTTAAAAGAAGCACCACAAAAAAAATAAGTAGAGCAAAAGGAAATTAGTTGTTCGTTTAAATTAAAAATGAAATGAAAAAAAAAAACATTTTTTTCCTGCATGGTGTTGCAGGAGTTGTTTCACCCTTGTTTTAATGCCCTTTATTGGAAGTTTCTTGCTGAAGTGTGGAAATATAACCACAAGGGGAGTTAAAATGTGATAACTCGATAAATGCTTGGTAATATGGATATGGTAGTCTACCAAAGCATAATGAGGTTCATTTTTATCCACAATTTTATGCATTTGATTATGAATGGTGTGGGATTGTTTTGTTAGGTTTGTCCTTACTATCTTTGAGTTTGATATGATCTTTAAGAATTTGTATTCTGTGCAACCATATAAAAAAAAGGGGGAAACAACAAAGTGAACAGCTTTATATCTTAAATATAGATTACTGCAAGTTGATAAAATATCTTTATACTTCAAATGGTTAAGCTGTTTCCCCTTCTTCCTCTCAAGGTTCTATTCTTGCTGGGCTCTATTACTTCTATTGATGGTTTTAAACTGTATCTAAATATAAATTGCAGATCAAGTTGCCCTTGAAAGTGAGGCTAGAATATCTCCATTGATCAATGAGAAGAAAAGGTTGTTTAATGACTTATTGACAGCCAAAGGTACTCTTCAACTTTGTGCTTTCTGAATTATCTCTTCTTCCTTCCCTTCGTGTTTTCAGATATTTACTAGCTTATATTATTTCTATCTGTCTTTCATGTTTCTGCTGAATTTAAGCAAGACACAATGATAGTACTTTCTTTTGAGAAACGATTTTTTGTTTTCCAGGAAACATAAAGTTATTTTGTCGAACAAGACCACTTTTTGAAGATGAAGGTCCTTCAATTGTTGAATTTCCTGATGATTGTACTATCCGCATAAATACTGGTGATAGTACAATTGCCAACCCCAAAAAAGATTTTGAATTTGACAGAGTGTATGGGCCTCATGTTGGACAAGGTCAGTATGATATTGTTTATTAATTTAAGCAAGAAGGAATTGGCCAGAATTTATGGCTGGAAAAAATCTAAATTACTTTTTATAGCTTTGGTAGTGTTTATATGTGTTGGTTAAGACAAGAAAATAATGACATTCATTTTGCTGCAGCTGAGCTGTTCAGTGATGTTCAACCATTTGTGCAATCAGCTTTGGATGGATATAATGTTTCCGTATTTGCTTACGGACAAACTCGGTCGGGAAAGACACACACCATGGTTGTTACCCTCTCTCTCACTCTCTCTCTCTCTCTATATATATATATCTATATATATATCTATATATATATATTTGTTTGTGTGTCTGTATGTGCATCTGCTCTTGCACTTATGTGTATTTATCTATCTATAAAATTAGAACTAGAATTGCTATGTGTTTACTTTGGATGGATTGGTGACTTTCCGTCTTATTAGATAATCTCTTTATTTTCTTCTTCTTCTTCATTTTTTTTTTTCCCCATAAATATGCTTGATACATAATTTGATGGTCATGATAATCATGTTTGCCAGTCGGGTGCTCACCTTCTCCGGTGGAGCACCTCATGTCACTAGTTATGCCTTTTTAGGCCTCTCAAAAATATGACTTGTTTCTACTTCTTTCAAGTTTTCTTAATCCAGAGTCTGCTGCATTTGGCTCGTCTGTCCATATAATTAGAATTAGTGATTGCTTTTGTTGGATTGATGATTCATCATCATGTAACCTCTTCAATTTTTTTTTTCTTTCAAACAAAACGATCAGGATATTCATGGCCTGAATAGAGTTTCTAACTTCCATTCGAGGAGCACTGTATATATTGGGAATTTTTTATGTCTTATGACGTCCTTTCATTTACTAGTATTGGCCTGTGTTTTGCTTTTTGACATGCTTTGTTTATCTCAGGAAGGATCTAACCATGATCGTGGCTTATATGCTCGTTGTTTCGAGGAGCTATTTGATTTAGCCAACTCAGATTTAACTTCAACTTCTAAATTCAATTTCTCTGTCACAGCCTTTGATCTCTATAATGAACAGGTTTCTGCATGGTTCTCACCATATTCTCACTTTCTCTAGTGGTTGTTTTGATATCTGATTTTTGGTTTTGATTGTTGAATGATCATTTTAACATGTTAATACTGAGGTGTACTAATGCTGACACCATAAATGTCCTTATAGATAAGAGATTTGCTCTCAGAATCAGGGAGTACTTTACCAAAGATTCGTTTGGAGTTACCAGAATCTTCTGTAGAACTTGTGCAGGACAAAGTTGATAACCCAGTCGACTTCTCTAAAGTCCTGAAAGCAGCATTTCAAAGCCGGCAATGTAGCACATCAAAGTTCAATGTTTCTCATTTGTACGACTCAAATCCTGTCTTTTGTCATTAAATGCATGGCATGTTGTTAAATAAAGTTAATTCTAAGAAATTATATTTGTTCCTTGTTTCTCAGCTGCCTACTCCTCTATCAGTAATACTTCGATATGTATATTTTATGTTCAGTCGACCTGTAACAATCTAACCATTTGCACAAAATGTCTATTTGAGGCAATATAATTTTACGTTGAACCTAGAATCAGAGTTTTTTAGCTTGATGGTTTTATGCCAATATTTGGTTGAGATGTTGAAAGACAATTTGATTCTATTCATTTCTCCGTTAGTTGTCTATGGTTTTCTTACCTAGCGTCATTCTTTATTTTATTTGGGTTGTTTTCTTGTGTTAATTTTTTTCAGGATCATCACCGTGCACATTTATTATAACAATATGATCAGTGGAGAAAACTCATACAGCAAGCTTTCTCTTATTGACCTGGCTGGAAGTGATGGTCAAATTTTAGAAGATGATAGTGGGGAGCGTGTGACAGACTTGCTGCATGTTATGAAATCACTTTCAGCGTATGTCATCTTCACTATTAGTTTTTCTTGTATTGATATGATATTTTCTGCTTGCTTACAAAGCATTGAAAGCTGCATGTATTGAAGTTACCTCTCAGTGCACCGCCACCTCGTATTCTGAAAAGCTTCTGGAGTGACACAGTTTATTTAATGTATTCACACTAATTATTACTGGCAGCTTTACCCTAACAAAAATTGAGCAGCCTTTTTTTCCCTCAATGCCCTTAGTTGACAAAATCATTATTATAGCAGAGGGGGCTGTTGTGACTTGTACGCTTAGAAATTATTGGCCTTTACTTTTGATTGTGGATATGAAGATAGAACAGCTACTTATGGATGTAGCAGGTGCATGCATGTATATACAAGTTTTCTGCTTCCTTTTTTAATACAACCATTGGCCATCAAATAACAAGAAATTTCAACCTTCTATGTGCAAGTCAAGATTCTTGTCATTTGGAAGCAAAAATATTAGTATTTATTGGAAAGGCTTGCTTTCTCTTTTATGTGGAGTAGTGGAGTATGTTCGCAAGCAGAGTGTAATTGTTATCTAATTATGTATATGAAATCTGCCTTTCTTAAGTTTCAGACTGATTCCGATATTTCTGATTTTACTCTCACTATCTTTGCCCTGTTGTTGCATTTTGTGTTGCATGTATAGGTTGGGAGATGTTTTGTCTTCTTTGACCTCAAAGAAGGATAATAATCCTTATGAAAATTCAATGCTTACCAATATACTTGCAGATTCGCTAGGTATCCCTCTGTTTCTTATATATGTGAGATTTACTAGCACTTCAGAATGCCCTGAATAGAACTGAAGAATTAGATTGCATGTAATGCTTTAATTGTTGACTTTGTTCTCATGTATTTTTTACATCAAAATAATCTGATGGAAAAATGTGCCCGGCTGTAGTGGTAGGTGTCTCTGAAAGGACAACTTGTTGGTTTCATTGCCTCTTTTATTAGTTGAGGTCTATTTCTGGTGTAAGTTTGTCGCTTGCATCTGACTGCAAAATGATGAAATTTAAAGATAAAAACTAAGGGAAGGTTTTACTGATGGATAGGTCTTCTTAATAATGAGGAAACAAATTTATGGTGTCTTCCCTGCCTGTTAAACATAATATAAGATTTGCAGTTATTTACGTGTTTTGCCTTTATACCATTTATTCATGAAGTTCATTAATATTCTTTCAGAACCCTTGGCTTTCTTCATTTTAAACCTGCTGCAAAATTCAGTACATAGCTTTCTGAAAAGATTTATGATTCCTAGCTTTATCGTGAAAACTTGTTTTCCCTCATCTTAGGACCATCTGTTGACTTTATTCTAGCATCCTTAACACTATAGTGTTTTTTATTTTTTTTGGATGAAGAAGCAACCTTAATATAATTAATCAAGTAACATTCTTATATATATATATATATATATATTTTTTTTTTTTTTTCTCTTTCACGTTATATGGTTGAAGTCTGTGTTGCTCACTTACTAAGTTATCAGTCATTAAAAGGTCATCAAATTTAAAAAAAAAAAAAAAAAAATTCTAGCGAGTGATCTAGAATAACTAAGTGATCTTATCAATGCAATTATCCTGCATTGTACTTCATATGCCCTGCCTATTGTTCTCCTTTTCTCCTAAAATATTGATATGTCACTGTTTCTTTTGTAATGTATAAAGTTTTTTATTTGTACGTATAACCTATTTAAATTTCTGAACCAAATTATTGTTGAAATCTAACATTCTTCTTTCTGCAGGGGGAAACTCTAAATGTTTGATGATAGTTAACATCTGTCCAAACGTTGCAAATCTGTCCGAGACATTATCATCTCTCAATTTCGCTGCACGAGCTCGAACTTCTGTACTAAGCCTTGGAAATCGAGATACTATTAAGAAATGGAGAGATGTTGTAAGTGATGATATTGATTTCTGAAGTCACTGTTTGATTTTTAACTTCCAAGTTGTGCTTGTTTGTGTTGTTACCTGATAAGCTGGTATCCTGCTGCAAGATTATCAATAAATTTTATTTGAAGGAAGAAGTTTTACCTACTAGCAGTCAATATGCATCTTTGAAGGTTAGCCGAAAGAGAGAGCTGATGATAAAACCAGGACCAACTTTAGGGGGATGAGATAGAAGACTAATAAACCTAGTAGTAGTTCAACACAGTTGAAGCCTAGAATTGACCTGATGTCACATTGGTTTTTATTTGATTTTCTCCTTTTTCTCAGAAATAAACAGAATTACTTGCTGTAGTCCATAAGAAATGTGCTGTTATGTGCATTCTGCATTTATCAATTCTCTTGCTGGCAATACAGTGAATTGTTGAAAGCTCAATTATTGGAATGTGCATCTTTATAGCTTGCAATTATTCTTCTAGGCGAATGACGCACGAAAGGAGCTCTATGAGAAAGAAAAGGAAATTCAAGATCTGAAACAAGAGGTTTTGGGACTAAAACAAGCACTTAAAGAGGCAAATGATCAGTGTGTCCTACTATTCAATGAGGTTCAGAAGGCGTGGAAAGTTTCGTTTACTCTGCATTCAGACCTAAAGGTTTTGTAACTTCTGAGTTTGGTTTTTTTGTGATTTTGCCGTGAGTTAAATCTTACTTGATGTTGACATGTTTTTAACATTTATCAGCTGGATCTTGCTTTTTGCTAGCCTAATTTACATCCCTAGTACTGTCTCCCTTTTTGTTTGTGGTGGTGTCCGCCCCCACTCTCTCTTCTCCTCTTGCCTTGTGACTTTCAACTCTCTGATGTTTCTTTTACTGTTTAAGTCATAATGTGACTGTCTTATGGCTATTTCATACTACTGCCATGACAAAATGGTTTAAATTTTTTTTAATATGAGAAACAACAGAATGGTTTAGATGGTACGGAGTCTTGGTTCTTCAATATCTAGCCACGTACAAATGAGAAATGCTTTTGTGTCTAGGGGCATTTTTGTAAAGTTCAAGGCATCATATAGTTGGTGCTTCATTCTTTTTTTTTAGGAGTATGGAGGATCGAAGGCATTTATATTTTGTTTTATGCACGAGAATTGTATGCTATCAAATTTCTCTTAGCTTTGGGCATGCATGTTGCTAAACTATTAATTATTATTCCATAATGCAGTCTGAGAATGTTATGCTCGTGGACAAGCATAAGATAGAGAAGGAACAGAATGCACAGCTCAGAAATCAAGTGGCTCAATTGCTACAGTCAGAACAAGACCAAAAATTGCAAATGCAACAACGTGATTCAACGATTCAAACATTGCAGGTTGGTTTTAGATCAATACTCATGACTTAAGATATATGCATTTGTCTTTGTATGTTTGTATGTATGTATGGATGCATATACTTCTAGTGAAAATAAAACTGAGAACGATGAACTTGGTTTAAATTTATCATTAAGTAATGCACACATCCATAGTTCTATTCTCCAGATCTAGAGATTTCATGTCTGCATGGTTGCTATATGAGATGACCTTTCATGATGTAGGCAAAACTTAAAAGTCTTGAATCACAACTCAATGAGGCCACTCGTTCTAGTGAAGCTAAGTCCTCTAGCTCAGAAAAGGGGTCTGGAGTTTCAACAATATTGAAAACAGCAGTGGATGGTATGGATTCTTCAGCTGTAACTAAGAAACTTGAGGAAGAACTCAAGAAACGTGATGCTCTGATTGAGGTATGCTAAAATTTGCGATTAAAATATTTGATTTTTGTAATTAATTTTGTTGTTCAGTAAATGATGAGGTACTATTGCTAAATGATATGCGTTACTTTGTAACTGACAATCATAATCTGTTAAATTTTTGCTGTCGATCTTGTCTTTTCGTTGCATGTATAAGTTATGATGTCTGAGGTTTTAATTCTAGAAACAAATGAGAAAATCCTGTGTAAAACAACTGTACTCCTTCTGCCCACTTGATCATTCTACCATATAAAATCTATCTATTAATTAGGAAAACTTATCAAATTCTGCCAAACTTACGCTCATTTAATGCACCTTGTCTTTTGTGATTCTGCTTTAATCATGTGATATTTATTGCGGTTTAGACTAGGAATGTTGCGGAGCTTCGTTGACTTTTTAAAGAGGACAATTAGTTGGGACATCTTAGAATGTGTGGAACATGGAGTGGAGAAGACCAATCTATTTGAGATAACTTGTAGTTATTTTGGGGGGAAAAAAGTACCAATCCGTTATTAGTTAAAGCTAGGTATGGAGTAATTTTTAAATGGCAAGTTCGTAGTCCAATAATTTGCCCTGGATATATCAAAGTGGTGAAACATTTATGCAAAAAAAGTCTTTAAGTGGTTGGTTTAGGATAATATGGTTTTGGGTATTAGTTATTTCCTTTATACCATTCAGACTTTCGACTGATTAAAATGTCTTGAGTGCATGTGTGGAATATACTTAATTAGTTACTCCGCTGAGGGGAGATAAAGGAGTTTTCTGATTGCATAAAAATTATCAAAGGTAGAAAGATCAATTGGCCCTTAATCCAAACAATCCAACATATGTGATGCCTCCTTGGACCATTGATAGGAATGTATCTCTTTCCTTCAAGAGCTGTCAGATGGTGGCTCTGGAAATATATCTTTGAAGAGCTAGCTTTCAAAGTGTATCTCTTACTTGTTCTTGAAATGCTTTTTCCAGTCACCTGAATGATGAGAGTAGACTTTCTCCCTATAGTTTAATTTTGTTCTTACATGAATTTTATTGCAAGTACAGAGATTGCACGAAGAAAATGAGAAATTATTTGATAGATTAACAGAGAAAGCATCTACGGTTGGATCACCGCAGGTATTTTTTTATTTTAATTTTCTATGTATCAAATCAGCATAACTGTAGTACTTTACTGTCTATGTTTCTGATTAGCATGAATAATTAGCCTTGTTATAGCTTGTGTGCTTTTGTATTTGTTCCGTCATCATCTTTTTGTTATAAATTCTACTTTAGGTGTTTTTGTTTGTGAAATATTTTAAAGTTTTAAGCTAATACTGTGAATTCAGGTTTCAAGTCCGTTTTCTAAAGGACAGGCAAATGCTCAGGCTCGAGACCCTGGGAGGTGCTACTTCAGTTCATTTTTGCAGTAGCTTTGGTTGTTCTTGTTTCTAACTGCCTTCATGGCCGGTTGTTGAACTTCTTTGTAATTATCTTTAAACAGGAACGATTATAACAAGGGACGATTTATGGATGTTCCTTTGCAATTGGCCATGGATAAGACTGATGGTGCAGGTGCTTTGGTTAAAGCAGGTTCTGATAAAGTTAAAACCACACCTGCTGGAGAATATCTTACTGCTGCACTGAATGAATTTGATCCTGACCAGTATGACAGTGTTGCTGCAATTTCAGATGGAGCAAACAAGCTTTTGATGCTGGTAAGCTTCAGAACTTTTTTAATTGTTTGGTCTAAACTCTAAAGTCTAAACTATGATCTGTTGTAAAAAAAAATTATCTAAAATTATGATGGTAAAATTTATGTGCTCTCATTCAAAAAGGGATAAAGTCCTGCAATGTTTTATCCTTACGGATGGAGTCCCATAGAAACACAACTTATGATTGTGTTTTTGTTTTGCATGTTTTGTATATTCAGGCTTCTTGGTTTTGGACTGAGTGCATGTTGAAAAAACTGATGTTCCTTTCCTGTATTTAGATTTTTTGGCAGAAAAACAGGAATTATTGTAATTCTATATCTATTTAATGATCTCCTGTCATTCTAAAATGCTGGAAACTATTTTAAGAGTTGATAAAATTGGTCTATTTTCTAAAGATATGGATCCCTTTTATCTTCTAATTCTTTTGCCGGCTAAAAGCTAGAATAATCCAATATATCTCAATTTTCCTATGATTCGATGTCAAGACAAGTCACTTGAATACCCTTTCATATATGCATCGTAATTTTATTTCTTGTTAACATTCTGATAAATGCATGCTAAAATGGTGATGTACAAAGTTTGACTGCTATGTTCATCTACAATGTTGCAGGTCTTGGCAGCTGTCATTAAAGCAGGTGCTTCTAGAGAGCATGAAATACTTGCTGAAATTAGAGATGCTGTTTTTGCTTTTATCCGGAAAATGGAACCAAAGAGAGTAATGGATACCATGCTTGTTTCTCGTGTTAGAATTTTATATATAAGATCTTTGCTTGCTAGATCACCGGAGCTGCAGTCCATCAAGGTAAACTATATACTAGCTGCTGGTTTTACTCTCCCTTTTTATAGTTTCTTGTATTGTTATGGAGATGAAGGTGAATTTTACTTTTCAATTTGTAGGTTTCCCCTGTTGAGTGTTTTCTAGAAAAGCCTAATCCAGGACGCAGTAGAAGTTCCAGCCGGAGTAACAGTCCTGGAAGATCTCCTGTGCGCTATGTTGATGATCAGATCCAGGGCTTTAAAGTAAATATTAAGCCAGAAAAGAAATCAAAGTTGTCTTCAGTTGTTTCAAGAATACGTGGACTCGATCAGGTATGTGCTACCATAAGTCTTTGGTTCTTTTCCATTACATGGGCTGGTAGAGAACCCTAGCCTTCTCCCTTCTGGAGGCTTCTTATTGTTAATTGTTCTCATAAAAAAAAAAAATTCAATAGTTATTATATGTGTCAGTCCTATAATGTGTGGGAGACATTCATCTGGTTACATGTATCTCATGTGGCATGGTGACTATCAAAATTCAAAAGTTTCTTAAATGAGACTACAATTAAATGCACAGGATATTCTGAGGCAGCAGCAGGTTACTGGTGGAAAGTTAAGAGAAATACAAGAGGAGGCCAGAAGTTTTGCGGTTGGAAACAAAGCTCTTGCCGCTCTTTTTGTTCATACTCCTGCTGGCGAACTGCAGCGGCAAATTAGGTCTTGGCTTGCAGAAAACTTCGAATTTCTTTCTGTTACAGGGGATGAAGCATCTGGGGGGACCACTGGTCAGCTAGAGCTTCTTTCAACTGCTATTATGGATGGTTGGATGGCTGGACTTGGTGCTGCACTGCCTCCTAATACGGATGCTCTTGGTCAGCTTTTATCAGAGTATGCAAAGCGGGTTTTTACCTCTCAATTGCAACACTTGAAGGTATGCCAGATACCTTAAGAATAACTCTTTAGCGATCTTTCTGTAAATCTTCTTATTTAACTATTTAGTCCAAACATGAGTATGCCAAATCTTGGACAGATATTTGTTATAGATAGGCATTAATCTTCTATGTTGGTAGTTTCTTCCTTCCTGCTGACTAATTGTTTTCTTAAACACCATGACATAACACCTTGGTTTTGTTATTCAAGCAAATGTTTACCATCTTGGTAGGAAAGTTGGATTGATGGTTTACTGGGTTATCCCAAAATCTGGAATATTATTGAGACCAATTCAGAGTTCAATATGTTTATGTCAATAGAACAGTTTAAGTTCCTTCAGATTCCTAAGGAATTAACTTCAGGATGTTGTTTGTTCTTTGCTTCTGTTGATTCTAGAAAATTTTAAGTTTACATGTGGCATGTGTTTAGTGATGTCTGGAATATCATTGAGACCAAGTCATAGTTCAATATTTTTAAGTCAGCAGAACAGTATAAGTTCCTTCAGGTTCCTATGGAATTAACTTCAGGATGTTGTTTGTCTTTTGCTTCTGTTGATTCTAGAAAACTTTGAAGTTTACATGTGGCATGTTGTTTGTTGTGCTTGTTAGTTTCATAAAAATTTTGGGTGTAATGTTTAACATGTTGTTCCAAGTGGGGTAAGGTAGTAAGACCTATTTCTTTTTAATTTCAGGTCTATTTTAGTTGTAAGTCAATGGATAACCTCTTTTTGGGTGCAATCATGCAACCCTTAAAGTTCATGGGTAAAAAAGAAATTGTTTTATAGAAAGTGGGAAAAGTACAAGTATAACCTGTGCAAGAAAAGAGAAAAAAACAGGTCCATTATGTTTATCTGGTAATATCTGATCCTTAAATCTAACAGAATGAACTCTTAAAAGCAAGTCAGTATACTGGACCTCGCATGATAAGTGCACAAATCTCTAGTATTTATCACTTACTTTTTTACTCAACAAATAATGTCAAGCAGTCAAGCGAGTGGGACTTCTACGTTCATTCTTTAACTACAAATAAAATTAATTTCATTTCCCTAATTGACTTCTCTTCAGAAACATTGCCTTGTAGGTTTTTGGTCTAGCTTTTTTTTTGAAAAACTAGTAAAAAGTTGAAGGTGTTGAATTCTAGATTCCATAGACATTTATTTCTTCCTCTGCCATTATCTTGATTTCATATTTGGAGCTTTTAAATTGAAAGGATCCATTCACCGAAGGAAAATTTTCTTTTATCTGAATAGTTTTTCTGTTTGTCATTTTAATTCTTATCTGAGCTTTGCGTTTGTTGGGGATTTCATATTGTTGTCTTCCCAGTTCCGCTGACTCTTTTTTGCATTTTCTTTTCGAGGATGGGAGTGGGAAGCAGGGTACTATAAACATTTTTCAAAGCAATATAGAAAATTTTCTTATTAATAAATTAATTTAGATAATTATTAGAGTGTGACTTCAGGTGCATTGAATTATGGTAGAAAAGCTCCTCCTGCCCTATTAGTGACCTATTCATGGTGCTATATGCCTTGTTAGTATTTCTTGTATATGTTTATGGCAAGTGGCCGTGTCTTGTTCCCCCCCTCCTCCCAAACAAAAAAAAAAAAACAACTGTGTGATTCAATCTCGACATTCCTAGTATTTTTTTTCCTCTGTCAGGATATTGCTGGTACCCTAGCAACAGAAGAGGCTGATGATGCTGCCCAAGTGGCAAAGTTGCGTTCAGCTCTTGAATCTGTTGATCACAAACGAAGAAAGGTAAACCATCATGCTCTTTCCTTTTTTTTTTTTTTTCTTTTCCTTGCCCCATAAATATCTTATAATTGGCTTACCTGCATAGTTTAGTCATTGTTTAATCCAATGTTAATATTTTTAACATATTCGTAGCATGTATCGGTTCTCTGGTACTTTTGGGGTAGCTTCAGTTTACTGTCATACTTCTTGAGCTAGCCTTTGTAATGTAGGATGAGTTAAAATTCATATTTATTAGAAACAGAAATATAGAAAGTTGTGACTGCTTAGCATATCTGTTGTGATATCTTGACTAAAACGCTGATTTGGGTGGACTTTACCTGATTGCCTCAATGAGAATGTTCGTCACACTTGAATCTTCTTAATGAGAAATCGGTTCCCTATGGACTAAAATTAGATTGCTTCATAGATCAGGATAATGGGATGATCAATAAAAATACTTATTTCTGGATGATAGAATAATTTATTACTTATTCTTTTTATTCAAATATCCATTTTCCCATTGTAATAGGATCTAGGATATTTTTCATTTTATTGAAAGCTGAGAAATTGCTTTCATGTTCAATAGGAATTCAGGACAAATGAATGATCCCTCTGATTTAATCAATTTTTCTGTAGCATTTAAATTTCAAATCTCCAGTTGCCATTATTTTGTTTACCATTGTCTGCTTGCTTTTATCCCTTTGATATCTCCTTCTTACTCAAAACATTATTGGTCTTAGCTGAATTTTGCATGAGGACATCATTAGCTGAAACTTGGTAACTATTTCGTTTCTGTCAAAAGTTTTATGCTGACAGATTAGAATGATATTTGTTTGTGATCAGATTTTGCAACAAATGAGAAGTGATGCTGCATTGCTAACGTTGGAGAATGGCAGTTCACCCATTCAGAATCCTTCTACTGCAGCCGAAGATGCTCGCTTAGCAT
Organism: Adansonia madagascariensis; assembly: GCA_038381835.1. Classification (NCBI taxonomy): domain Eukaryota; kingdom Viridiplantae; phylum Streptophyta; class Magnoliopsida; order Malvales; family Malvaceae; genus Adansonia; species Adansonia madagascariensis. The sequence continues at coordinate 15,565,529 of JBBYHL010000004.1, forward strand.
CTCTGATTTCACTTGATGGCATATTGAAGCAAGTCAAGGTTTTCAACGCTTCTCAAAATTGTTTACTTTTTACTTGATGGTTTGCTGTAGAATAACAAAAAATTTAACATTACTCTTATATGTTGAGCAGGATATAGTGAGGCAATCCTCGGTAAGTAGTGTGGGTAGAAGTAAGAAGAAAGCAATGCTAGCATCTCTAGATGAGCTGAGGGAACGGATGCCCTCCCTCCTTGACATCGATCATCCATGTGCTCAGAGGCAAATTGCCAATGCTCGGCGCCTGGTTGAGGTACGAAATTGTCTTTAGTAGTTTTAGAGATGCAAAATTTCTTCAGCATATGCTTCCTACTTGCTGACAAAAGGAATTATTCAGAATTGTTTGGCAACTATGTTTGCATAGTTTTTCTAAATATTGATCAGGATGGTTGGAGGCAAATAGGTATGGAGATGCATGTGCCATGGTTGTTTATTCCTATAATGTCTGAAATCTATGCTGCTGTTCTCCAAAAAGCTTAAAGCGTTCCATATCAACATAAATTCTTGTGAATGAAACATGTCATTCGTGCATTTGTCTGCATGACGAGAACTGTTTGAACTTGGACTTTCTGCTTATAGGGTTGTTGGTAACAAAATTGCCGAAACAACGTGAACAAAATAGACTATCCGGTGCTCTAGAAGGAAAAATGATTTCTTTCTTACATCATTTTAATCTGTCCTTTTGACAATTGAATGAAAAAGTTGAAATTAATGGTGAATACAAAAAAGTATATATAGTAAAGTGCTCATCTTTATTTAATCAGAAGGTGCTCAGTTGTACAAGTGGTTTTAATTTGTCCCTTGGAGATGTTTTAAGTGCAATTAAATATTAGTGTTTTGATCTATGTCACTCGGAACTCTTCATTTTTCTTTAAGTACTTGTGTCCCACACTTTTTTGGACATGGTTTTAGAGATAGGACTCTCCAAATACATAAAAAAACCTAAAAAAATTGAATATTTCTTTGTCGTATACATACTTATATCTGACACTTGCACCCGAATTCAAGTAACTTAGGTTTTCATGATAAATTCAGTTGTAATGCTTGCTGAATTCTGCATCTCATGCTGCACTGCATCTGATAATTTATTGCTTTAATTTTAATCTGTCATGTACTTCTGAAGTCAATCCGTGAAGAAGATGATCAAACACAAGAGATACTCCATGCTCGAAAGCCATCTACCGATTTGGGATCTGGTACCGAAACCGATGTGGCACAGTGGAACGTATTACAATTCAACACGGGCTCGACAACCCCATTTATCATCAAGTGTGGAGCAAACTCTAATTCGGAACTGGTCATCAAAGCAGATGCAAAGGTTCAGGAACCCAAGGGTGGTGAAATTGTGAGGGTTGTCCCAAGACCGTCTGTTTTAGAAAATATGAGCTTGGATGAAATGAAACAAGTATTCTTGGAACTTCCCGAGGCTCTGAGCTTACTTGCCCTAGCTCGGACTGCAGATGGCACCCGAGCTCGGTATTCCAGATTGTATCGGACTTTGGCAATGAAGGTTCCATCACTAAGGGATCTAGTCGGGGAGCTCGAAAAAGGGGGAGTATTGAAAGATGTAAAATCGTGAATGCAAAGGGTGTTGGATATAAATTAAGATCTTGTTTTCTTTTCTGATGTTGAATGTTTGGCTCGGGGAGTTTTTTCTTCTTTTTTTTTTCGGTTTATATGTTTAGGAGGGCTTTGGCTTGGCATGGCTTGGCAGGGACCATCCGGTGTTGTAAACCTGTAATTTACCGTGCTTTGTAGCTATTTACAAAGGAGTAAAATTGTATTGGAAGTCTTGTATAACCATCGATGCCCATTGTATCACATTACGTCTCATTAGCCGCTGTTGCGGCTGATATTCTTGGCAAATTTGTGTAGATCTGATAGAAAAAATAATTAAAACATGAATAAAATATCAGCCTTATAAACAACACATTCAACACCTTTATTAAGAGGAATGATCTCATATCTATTAGTAAAATATTAAACTTTGATTTTATAAAATAAAATATATATTTTTTGTCAAGGTGTAATTTTTTGAAGGACAAATGATGAAAGCAAGTTTCAGTCCCGCATATGATAATATCTCAAAGTCAACTGATGCAGTTTAGTATTTCTTGCATAGGCATCTTTAATGCTCATTTGTTAGGTGTAGTGTCTTTAATTTTTGGATAATTATCGGGTATATTGATAGTAAAATTTTTTAACTCTGTAAATATAGTTAAAAAGTTATCATATGTTTTATTTATCTTTTTTAAGTACGTAATAAAAATATCTGATAATTTTTTAATTTCGCTTGTAACGTTAAAAAATTTTACTATCGGTGTACTTAATAATAACCTTCAATTTTTTGTACATATGTTGGAATTTAAATTGCTAACTGTTTTGGATGTAACCTCTTAAAAATAGCAATGTCAACCAATTGAGTTGAATTTTTTATTTTGGTATGTCTAATTTTTCCTCATATTGCATCCATATATGCCTCTTCTATTAATTAAGCTGCAAAAGGCAATAACCTTGTACAATCTTTGGATCAAAATTTATCTATAGAAATTAAAACTTTGTTTTCTTTCTTTCATTTGTTTTACATAGCAATAATTACCACTCTATTTTTCCTCAGGAACAAACATCTCCTTCAGGTAAAACTGAGATCTCCCATGGTCTGTCTGAAATAGGTAATGTTTTACTCTTTATACCATTTTCTCATTCCTTTATGAAGCCAATGTTCATATAATTATCTATTTTGCTCAGCCGATTTTATGCTTGTAGTTGGAACAAGATACACAACAACCTATTGGAGATTGGGTTCAACGTTATTGTCAACGCCAAATACCCTTTCGCCAGGAATAGTTTCCACCATGATTTCAGCAACAGATGGGCAACGCAATCTATGGTGGGCGAGACAATTAGGCAGGTAAGGAAGTTGAAAAAGAGAGTAAAAGAAATGAAAGAATTTCGCCGTGGTCGTGCAAGCAAGCTTAGAGCATGTGCTCCGCCCCGATGAGTTGAACACAACTTGAGTTGTGGGTTATTGTGAAAACGATAGGTGTTTGGTTACATTCAGCTGCAACGACAGGCCAGAGCTGATGTCTGATCTCAAATGGCAGCGAGGAGAATGGGCAGTTGCGAGGGCTGAAGATGGTTTTTATAGAAGGAAGGAATAAAAGTATGTCTTGGGTAAAGGGTTTTGCAGAAATGAAGTGTTAGGAATGCATAAGAGAGCATTGAAGACTATGTTACCCGGATTTAGAAGCAAATGTCGGATAAGATTACGTGTCCGACTAAGATACACTCAAATTTTTCTAAATTTTTCTATAAATTTGGGGATCATACCTCCGTTCCCATATTTAATATGTCATATACAAGTATCAAATACGGATACTTTGAGGAAAATGAAGAATCCGGGCAACATATATCAAAGATGGTCATAGATAGAACTGGGAAGAAACATAGGAAGCCTGGTTTCATTCTGATTATTCTGATGTGCGAAATGGTAGAATTTCTAGCAGTTGTAAGATATATTCTGATTATTCTGATGTTCTACTCAATTTCATAGTTGCATTTTCTATGACAAAGAATAGGAGTTCCAAACATGACTGCTCCAATTCTCTCAACTTCAAAGCATTGATTTATAGCTCACTACTTGGAAACTAAAACTCGTGATGAAGTCTATAAAACAAGGGTTCCCATGATATTATTATTACTGTCAAAGTTAAAAAACACAAAAAAATTTAAAACCTATGTACAATATGTTAATCAAGGTATAAGAACAAACATTTACTTTTAAGACTGGAAAGATCTGGTAATCCCTTTGACTAATTTCACAATGTATTTTCCCAAACGATCAAACATGTAATTCGGATCTCTGCTCCTAAGCAGGAAAAGGAGATTAAGAGCACATACCAGTCCTAAATCTGTAGCTCCAAAGCTGAGAAATTTGTAGATGAAATCTACCTTTATGGTAGAATGCAAAGTCAGTTTTTCAATGCTTATAAAACACGAGTTCTCTGCTACAATTGGCTTTGATTGAGTCTTCTAATTTCTCAACCTGATCGAAGTCAACTTTGAAGGAGACCATGGTGATCCCATCTTTGCCTGTATCGTAATCTTGTTTGATGTCCTCAACTTGAAAAGATTGCAACTGCAAGCCAAGAAGAAAAAGATGACCATACAGTCAAACATTCAATTTACCATTTGATACATCTTGAAGGTTCCATTTTTTGCGGAAAAGAAAGCAACAAAATGTTCAAAGAATTTAAATAATGCGACTTACATACACTGATTTTTAATTAGTTATTGCATCAACATACCTAAATCCAAAGATATACAAAAAAATCCAGAGCAAACGAAAAGGAAGCATAAAATGTGAGAGTAAAAAACAGAATTTGTTCGAATCCCAAGAAAAAATCAATAGTTTAATATCATCCTGTACCTTATTGAAAGATACCTTCTTTCCTTTAATATTAACATGTTGATCCCAGCATATGATTAATCTGAGGTGGTCACAATACGACCCGGATGACCAAAACTACTACTAACAAATAACATGAAAGAACTGATGCATCACTAAAGAGAAAAAATTATTAGAGAAACAAGCAAGTGGCATC
>JBBYHL010000004.1:15582216-15594805 GCA_038381835.1 Adansonia madagascariensis
TTTAAGCCTCCAAATGGTTCGTTGTGAGGTTCTTGAGCAATAATATTTAGAAGAAAAAGAAAGATAGCCGGATGGGTAGGAAGTTGGATGCTTTGCTTGGAAGAAACTTCAAGACTTCCAAGTTTACAACACTTGCCAAGCTTGCTATCTCTAGGATTAGTATCCTGAAGAACCAGCATCAAGTCCGGTATTCCCATGCCAGGTCCGATGCAATTGAACTCCTCAACCTTGGTCACCATGAAAGAGCTCTTCTTCGGGTAAACTTTTCACCTTCTGCTTTACATTTTTGTTAATTTCTTGGGCAAGCTGGATATCTGAGGGGGCCTTTTTGAACAGGTAGAGCATTTAATCAAAGAACAGAATATGGTGGATGCATTCACTTTAATGGAAAGCTACTGTCAGCTCTTGATAGAGAGAGTCATGCTCATTCAAAAGAACAAGTAAGATTAATTAACTTTCTATTGGTTTTATGATTTCATGGATATGTTTTCAAGCATTGGGGTTTCTTAAATTTGCCCTGTTTTAATAATAGGGAATGTCCGGATGAGCTTAAGGAGGCAACGTCGAGCTTGATGTATGCGTCATCAAGATGTGGAGAATTTCCAGAGCTTCTTCACATTCGCCGGGTTTTATCATCGACTTTTGGGAAAGAATTTGTAGCTCGTGCGGTTGAATTACGCAACAATTGCAGTGTGAATCCCAAGGTAATTAGGACTTCAATCCATCCCTCAAGGCTGAAGCTAATAAGACATTAATTTGTAGCAAGTATACATATATTTATATATATATATATATATCCATCCTTTAAGGTATTGCTTCTGGTGTTTTTACAGATAATACAGAAGCTTTCAACACGACAGCCAAGCTTGGAAAACAAATTGAAATTACTCAAGGAGATTGCATCCGAAATGGGTATCACCTTGAATTTGGAGGCAGTGGTTGTAGAGGTGAGAAACTTGTAATCAAATGAAAAACAACAATCAAAGTTACAATTTTGATTCTGAAAGCGGCGATATTTAATGACTGCAGGAGAAAGTGGCTGTCAATGAGAAACAGGATGAATCCGTTGCTAATGAATCTGCAAAATCGGATGATCCCCAACACAAAGATGCTACCAATGATTTGCCTATAGAAATAGACGTAATAGATGAAAAGTTGAGTGAGTCAATAAAAGCAAGGAAAAAGTACAGAGATGTAGCTGCAGCTGCCCAAGAGGCTTTTGAATCAGCAGCTTATGCTGCAGCAGCAGCAAGAGCAGCTGTTGAACTCTCAAGAATTCAACCTCAAGGCTTTGATCCACATGATGGAAGTGGTTCCAGTCATGAAAAGGGAGCAGATGACGATTCTGATGCAAATGCAATACTTGATTTTCCAATGCCTACACATGCAACTTCTTCAGACGGGGTTGAGCACTCAAATAATGTCTCAGGATTTGAAAAGATCCTTCCCATTGACAACTCTAGTTCAGAATCAGAAGATGAAACCATGGCAAAAACTAGCAATGACCTTAAGCTGACTGAAATTGACGAGAACAAACAAAATTTATGGATAGGAAGGACAATTTCTACTTCTAGTTCAGATTCTGGTGAAGACTTGTCAGCTGAGAAGAAACTGTCTTTGGACCTATTGAGACAGAATGAAGCTTCGGGAGATGAATTAGCTATTGAAATACCTAACACTGATGTGGAGAAGGAAAAAGAGGAGACACAATGGCGAAAGGCCCACGACTTGAGCTCTGATAATATTGGACAAAATGAAGAAATCAATGAGGATGAAACCATGTTTGGCTATCAAACTTCAAGGCTGACAAACTCTCAGAGCTTAAATTTTGAGGAGCAATTGCATTCACAGCATTCACATATGAACATAAAGTGGTTGTCGATGAGGACTAGAAGAGAGCTCAAGATCTGAATTTTTATTTTTAATGAGTTGCGAAGTTTTTGTTTGTCGCTTGATCTGATTTTTTTGGCTAATTTCTTTATTTTTTTTTTCTAATAACTTATTTATGCTGTCTCGTTTAATTTGATTATTATCTTATTATGGAAATAAATATCGACTAAATTTGATAATCAGTTGTTGTGCTTGTTTTTAATGCTTATATGCATTACACTTTTATAGCAAAAAGTAAAAAACAAAAACACCAAATTTCGTCTGGAATGAATTTTGAGTTTTAAGTTTGATAATTCTCGATAAAGTCAGATAATACAGTTTGTCATATTTGAACATACTTTGTATCGAACTTTCTTTTTAAATTGGGATTGGATTTTAAGCGGGTTTTAATCATTTTCTACATCGGATTATTGAACCGTATTTTGAGCCTTCTTGGGGCCATGGCTATTGGACTCTCAAGGCCCATTTGGGTCTAAATCAATTTGGGTTAATTTAATATTAGCAATTAATTAGTAAATAATCAAAATAAAAAAGTTTAAATTTTTTTTAAAAAATAATAAAAGTTAAAAAAAAAAAGGACTAGCAACATGAATCATGCCACTAGCAACCTCCCTTCCCCTTCCCCTTTTCACACACGCCTCCACCTTCACCACATCATCACTCAAACTTCCCCTATACTTAACCTCTTCCATCGCCATTTTTGCAGCCCATAATCCACAAAAAGTAAAGGCCGCTGTGTAGAAGGAGAAAAACTCGGTCAATCACAAGTGGCCATATGTGAATTGAAAATTCTTTTATTTAAGAAATTATCAATTAAATTTCGTAGCACCATGTGAAAGCCATAACATCATATGCAATGACATCATAATTAGTTATTTTATCTTTAATTAATTTAAATTAAATTAGAGATAACTCTTTTATCTATAATTAAACTAAATTAATAAATGATGAAGATAAGTTCTTTTGGAACTCTTTTATAAAGAAACTATATTCTTTAAGAACTCTATTCCACCTGGCTTATTAGCACTATAAAACAGAGCCTTCACTAAAGCCATTCAACACAATTCACAAGCTTGAAGAGAAGAAACAGATTTTGAAGACACAAGTTTTCACCAAAGTCTCAAAAAGATTTCTTTGAAGAATTTGTGGAACACAAAGATCGCGAAGAACATTGCTTTCATTTTTCAAGAAGTTGCTCTCTAATCTTATTCTAACAATAGAAAGGAGGCAAATCTCGTTATCAAAATCAACTCTAGAAGACCCTTAAAGCAAACCTCATTGATTCAAGATCAAGTTTGAAGACCCTTGAATCTAAGTTTGTGTTAAAGAAAAGAATAAAGGGATTTCTTTGTTTTAAAGAATATCCAAAGATTGTAACTCAAAGTTTGATAAATAAATTTTTTTATTTGTCCTTAAATTTTCTATACAATATTTTTGACAATAAATTTATGTGTACAAATTTTTGGCACACCTAGTGAGACAATCTCTGTTTTTCATCTCTTTTCTTCAAAACTTAAGTTATCAAGTTGCAATGGCTCCTAAGAAAAACCTTGTCAACAAATCAACTCTCAAACTTGCTTAGGTTGATCCTGTAATCTACCTTGCTACATCAACAAGAGGTGATGTCCCTATTTATCCCTATAGCACCAAGGCAAAGACCAAATTCTAACATCTTCCACCACCTTAGTGATGCCAACATCTTGGATGATTTTTTTTTGGCCATTAGGTTTAGCATCTTCTGCCACCTTTGTGACGTTGAAATCTTGGATGATTCTTCCTTGGCCATCCAGTTTAGTGTCTTCCACTATCTTGATGCTAACCTTTTCGATGAATCCTCCTTGATCATCGAGATCCATGCGTTCTTTATCTTTTGCCATCTTGATGCTAACATATTGGATGAATTTTCCTTGATTATCAACATCCTGGATGAATTTTCCTTGATCATTAAGATCAGTGCATCCTCTACCTTCCACGATCTTATGCCAGCATCGGGGATTAATTGACCTTGATCATCGAGTTCGGTGTATGCTATATCCTTCACCATCTTGATGTGACATTTTGGATGAACTACCTTGATCATTAAGTCCAATGTATCTTTTATCTCTACCATCTTGATGTGATATCTTGGATGATTCTTTCTTAGGCATCATCTTCCACCATCTTGATGCTAAGATCCTGGATGACTCTTGCTTGTTAATCAACTCTTAGATGAATCTTCCTTGGTCATCAACATCTTGGATGAATCTTCCTTGATCATCAACATCTTAGATGAATCTTTCTTGGTCATCAATGTGTTGGACGAGTTTTCCTTGATTATCAACATGTTGGATGAGTTTTCCTTGGTCATCAACATCTTGGATGAATCTTCCTTGACCATTAAGTTTGATGCATACTCTAGTTTCTGCCCTCTTGATGCGATGTCTTGGATGAATCTTCCTCGGCCATTGAGTATGGTGCATACTCTATCTTTCGCCATCTTGATGCTAACATCATGGATAATTTCTTTAATCATCAAGTTTAATGCATGCTATATCCTTTGCCATCTTGGATGATCTTTCTTTGCCATATTGGCTATCTTCTTTTGTTATCATCTTTAAAACTTTAAGGCACAGTAATTAACTCGGATGAGTAAAACCTTTTACCTCATGCAAGTTTGTAGTCTTCCTTGTTTTGACATGTGTCAAACTTGATCGGATTTGTGGTCTTGACACGAAGATTGTACTTAAGCATGTTAAACCTAATTGGATTTGTGGTCTTGACATAAAGATTATTGTCGATGTCTTGCCTTTGAAAAAAATTATGAGGCTTGAGAAAGTTCTGTTGACTAATCCTTTAAAGCAAAAGAAAAATGTTCAAGTTGATTTATACCTATCGAACTTGGACTTGTCTATAAGAAGATCAAATCCTTTTGTAAAACCTTTTTCTTAGGAGAAGATATGATAGTCTTTGTGATACCTGTGAGTATACCATAACTATTTCAAGAAGTTAGGGAAAAATGATGCATCGCCAATAAACGAATATGTTCTGTCTTAATTTTTTTACATGGATCATATGATGTATGGCTAGTATGTTATTTCACGTGACTTCTTTGATGAAAAAAATGGAGATTATGGTGGCAAGGTGTCAACATGCATGGCTTTAATTCAAATTAATGTTTCTATATATGCAACAAGCTTTCACGTTGCATGCATTTGCATTAATGGCCAAAGGAATGAAGTAAATGCTGTAATGTAATAAAAGAAAAAAATATGATCGCGTGGATGATTGGACCCTCTAATGATGTTTAATTTTAACATATGGCCACCATGCTTTCAGTAACTATGAAGGGATTGCTAACGCCATCGGTCTTGTATTCACTCTTCATAACTTGTTCTATACTTCTCTTAGAGATATAATAACCGTAGTCATCATTCTAGCATTGGGTCCTTGGAACATGATGAAAGTGGGCCAAATACTATAACTATCCATTAGGTCGAGCATCAAATAGTTAAAATTCAACTTACCATTGGTTGGCCTCTTTACCTAGCATTCAATGACACAAGGAGGAAATCTTTACGGCATCATCTATGATAAACGTGAACGACTTCCAATAGACAACTTCGATGCTGGTGTTCTTGCTATTGTGTATGGCCCGTACTGTCTTGCTTTAGTGGGAAGTCTAATTTGATATTGCAGCTTAAAATTTCTCGAAGCCTTTGCTTTTTCTTGCTTGCATGAAACTCTAGACGAAAAAAAGTTGAGTAGGCTAGAATGAGATTTGACTTGGCTAGAACAAGCTTATTAATGTTTTCTCAAGCATGAGGCGATCAAGACCTCGAGATCATATTTATAGTGCTTTTAGCTTATTTCAGATAGAACTATTAATCAAGACTTGTAGTTTAACTTAAAAATTGGTTCCTAAGGTAGAATGATGGATGTTTCGACTATGTAAGAAGTTGAATTATAGTTAAAGATCATAAATCAAGGTCATAATCTTGGTGAATAAAGATAATTATTGATTCTGTGGGCCTATCACTGGGATAGTTATATGCGTTTGAGCAACGGCTTGGTTTTGCATGAACTTTTACCATTAGAAGCTCTTGTATGTATATGGGCCAATAACAAATGGATGTGGGCCAAGAATGAATCATTCTAAATTTGATGCTTGGTTTGTTATTTATCTTGATAGAAAATTTTGATTTTGCATAAAAAAGTAATATATGCTGAATCAAATTAATTTTTTTAAAGGTCATATGGCCATAATTAAAAAATTAGTCGCTTGCTATCAAAGATCATGTGAATACATATCAAAAGTAAATCAAATTTCAAGACTTGACCACTTGCGACACTCATTAAATTCATGCATGTGATCAAGTCTTGAAGGGGCATTTGTAGAAGGAGAAAAATTTGACCAATCACAAATGATCACATGTGAATTGAAATTTCTTTTAATTAAGAAATTATCAATTAAATTTTGCTCACCATGTGAAATCGATAACATCATATACAATGACATCATAATTAGCTATTTTATCTCTAATTAAGGTATATTAAATTAGAAATAAATAATAGAGTTTTATATCTAATTAAATTAAATTAAATTAAATATAAATAAAAGAGTTTTATTTCTAGTTAAATTAAATTAAGTAAGAGATAAATGAGGTAAATAAGTTCTTGTGAAACTCTTTTATAGAGAAACCATATTATTCTTTAAGAACTCTTTTTCACCTGGCTTATTGGCACTATAAAAAAGAGCCTCCATCAAAGCCATTTAACACAACCCAATTAACAAACCTGAAGGGAAGAAGCAGATTTTGAAGACAAAAGTTATCTTTAAAATCTCGAGAAGATTTCTTTGAAGAATTTAAAGAATGCAAAGAATGCAAAAAAAGTTGCTCTTGTCTTCAAGAAGTTGCTCTCTGATCCTATTTCGACAATAGAAGGGAGGTGAATTCCATTTGTTAGGATTTAGTCTTGAATACCGGTAAAGCATACTTCACTGATTCAAATTCAAGTCTGAAGACCATTGAATCCACGTTTGTGCTGAAGAAAAGAATAACGGGATTTCTTTGTTTTAAAGAATATCCAGAGATTATACCTTAAAGTTTGATCAATAATTTTTTATTTGTCTCCAAATTTTCTTTGTCATATATTTTGACATGAAATTTGTGTGTTCAAATTGTTATTAATAGCTTTTGAAGATAAAGTCCATGAAACACGTATGCCTTGCAGAGGAATTGTAACGAGTTACACTTATGACATCCTTATGCTTCGAATTCATGTTTCTAAAAGTTCCTAGTTATCGTATTATCAGGACAAGGCATGATAATGCATAAATACTAATATATCTTGAAAAATTAGTAGTCGAGAGTAAGCATACTAATCTTAGATTCCTTAACTTAATTTGCTCCCTTATGAGTGATTGTCAACTTATCCCATACTTTTTTAGCATTATCACAAAGTGAAACTCTATTATACTCTTTACAGCTTAAAGCACAAAATAGATTATCCGTGGCCTTGGTATTGAGTTGAGCCATATTGGTGTCTTGTTCATCCCATTCATCTTTTTCCTTTGGCACCAAGGTTTGCTTAATTCTCTATTTTGGGATGAGCGCTCCATTTGTGATCGCCTTTCAAAACTTCACAGTAATTAATTCGAACAAAGAGCCTCGTCCTTTAGTTCCAATAAAAATAGTTGTCACCATTGAAGAAAGGAGAACTTATGATGTAGTAATCTTCAAGACCCATAGAATTTGAGCTTGACTGAAAGGCATTAAGGCAAACTTCATGTTGATCATGTGTGAGCCTTGACTCTTTAAACATCATATTTGTACTTTGCATCATTTTAAGCTATGGAAACAAACTTTTCTGAAGATGGTTAAATCTACAAAAGTGACTGAAGCTCTAATACCAATTATTAGCTTAAATATATGTTGAGCCAAGAGAAGGTGAATTGGTTCTATAAAATTTTGGCAATTTATAAACTTTATATATAAACTTGAACAATATTTAAATATGAAATGAAAATAAAAAGAGATAAGGGATAGAAAATCAAACACATGATGTATAGAGGTTTAGTTCTTCAACAATGCTCCTATGTTCTCTCTTTTTGGCACTTTCTTGCCAAGATGATTGCTAAATCCACTAATAGAAATTACCTTTGAAGCTAAGATATAACCTTAGAATCTTGATCTTTCAAGGTTAAGATAGAATCTCTAATCCCCTTAAATATTCTACCCAAATACTTCAATGTCTCTTTCAATTTCACAGAATCCTTTGTGACATGAGAAGATGTTTGCAAACTTAGTTGATCCTCTAGAAGGTGGATGCTTGCAATGTTTAAGGTTAACAAATGAAGAGATATGAGTGAGTAATATGATACAAAGTATACATGAATTACGAACCAATTTAAGGTTGAATGAAAATGAAGATTAGTAGCTTTCTTTTTTAATTTCTTAATGAATCCTTGGTATCCCCTCTTCCTTAAAGTGTTTGACTTTGCTTAGAGCGGAAAGGAGTTATTGTTTGCTTGAAAGTCTTATCGTACAATACATTCTCGCCATAAAGAATCTATACCAGTATTGACACTTCCCTTCATAAACTTAGAAAATTTTGATTGTTGAAAGATTGAGTATTTTTAATAAGAAGTATTGATATTTTAGTAATTAAGTATCGATACATTGACACATTAAGCTAGTTTATCGATACTATACTACCTTGGAAAGTTCACTTAGGTACTAAAAATTTTGTATCAGTACTAGTGTCAATTTATACTTTCTTTTTTCTCAAAAAGATGTTTTCAAGGCACTTGAAAAGAGTATAACTTGTTCCAAAATATTTTAAACATTATTGTGCAATTAGGAACATGTGATTTGAGAAAACTTAGGGGTCAAATTCATTTTATAATTTTTTAAATACATTTCAAAAATGATCTAAGGAAAAATACAATAAATTTTAATCTAATTAATCTGAAAAGTTTGTTATATAGAAATCATAATCAATCCAAAGCTAACGTATATTCTTAAATAAAAAATATTCTTATAAAGACTCTAAATATAAATAGGAGATGAATTTATACTTCCTAATACAATGTATCATAATGTGTACGTAGTTATTAAAAATTTAATATCAACCATACTAGTGGTATCCTTAGTATCTAGCCATCCATCTTTCGTAAAATGTGCATATTTTACAACTTAATGTTTGCTATATATCTTTAATAATTACTAGATATATGTACACACACTATTGGTGGAAAAAAATAATGGGCGGGTGAACAAAACTTGAAAAAAAAAAAACAATGAGAAAATATGTTCCAAAAGAGAAAAACACGATTAAATATGATAATTTATAATAAATGGGTAGTTTATTAAAGAGAAAGTGGATAATTTTTTTAGATATATTGGTAACTTTTGAACATATAAAAGTATGTAACTAACTCTTTATTTTGTTTAGATTTTTAAGTAAATTTATTAATTGCGTTGGTATTACTTAACTCTCAAACTCAACTAACTTTTTTATAATTAAATAGATAATATAACAAAATAATATGAATATCATACAAATTAGAGGTGTCCATGAACTAGTCATAGCTCAAAAAGTTTTTATTTTCTTGCCCACGATTGGTTCGGACTGGACCAGCGACAAGTTTCATTATTAAAAAAATTAACTCATTTTTATATTAGTATTTATATCTTTTTATAATTAAATTTAAATAAAAATATTTTTATTATTAAATAATAATAAGAACCAAGCTTGCCCTTGTAAATATCTAATTTAATCCGAACTTTTTTTTCGATGTTCCAAAATATTCGAGACCGAGAATCACGGAGTTATCCCAATGGGTGTTGGTCCCCTTTATATGGACCAAGCATTTTTGGACCTATTTGGTCGTACTTGGAGACAGCTTACACACGGTTGAAAAGAATTGCATTCCAAGGTTCGTAGGGCCAACTCGATCAAAAAGACAAAGTTTGGAGAGAAAAATCAATTTTTAATTTTCATTCCCATGGAATTAGAGATTTGTTTTAATGTACTAGGTTTAATTTAATTTCTCCTTTTCCAGAAAATTTTTGGATTTTTTATTCATAAAATCTATAAATAAACTGTCATATATTTTTATCGATATCTGCACAATATTTATGTTAGATATTTCCTTTAAAAATAAAAAATCAAGAGAAAAAAAGTCTATATTGACATTATCATTAGGTCCAAATTATTGGATACATTTATTTATTTTAATTAACTTTCTCGATATCTTGAATTTTCGTTTTTTTTTTAATAAAAATTTTTCCATTAACTGTTTCCAAGTTTTGGGTCATATAAAGCTTAGGATATTAATCGAAGGCTTACTAAATTAATTTCATTTGATTTTATTGTCATACAAATAATGGTTTTTCACATATTTAATATTTTTCTAATATATGATATTTAAATCAATTTAGGTTATTAAAATTTTACTTATTTATTCATTTATTTATTTAATCCCTATTTAATTATTTATTTTATAATTTTATAATTTTTTATATTTTTACTAATTAATTTATATTAATTAACTCGTAACATTAAATTAAAATTTTATTTAAATATTATTACTATTATTTTCTTATTTCTCTAATTAAGTCGATTGAAAATTATATTTCAAAATATGTTAACTTTGACGTACAGTTGAGAAATCGTGAGACGATTTTTTAACAAAATATTTTTTCCTCCTATGACATGGGGGGAAATCGTCCCTTCAAAGGGGAAATCGTCCTTCTTTGCCAATAACTACGGCGCTCCTCTTTCTCTCTCGCCTTCATCATTTTTTCCCCAATTTTTCTTTTCCTTTTTCCTCTCTCTTTAGATCAACCTCGTATTATCATTATTCCTCAACCAATCAAAAAGTTTTATCTCTTTACGATTCCCTTTTTTCAAGTAATTTTTTTAGCTTTTGTTTAATTTATTTCTTATCTACGCTGATTTGGGTTTCTTTTAGTAAATCTAGTAACTGCGAAATTTGGAAGCTTTGCTGGGTTTTATTTCTGCTTTGATGATTTTTGGTACTTTTTTTGAGTTACCAGAGGGAGAATCAATCTATCCCTGGTGTTAAAATTAGTTAACTTGTATTTAGTTTTCCAATTTGATTAGAATTTTCAGCACTTTGAATAACATGGTGTGAGCTGAAAACCTTTTCATGCGTAATAAAGGAAGAATTGATAATCAATAGCAGCGTAATAACTCAAGCTCTGCATTTGATGGATTCACCTTCATCAACACCTGCATCTGCCCTCGCTTCCTCCACCCTTAGTTCCAACGATGAAGCCTAAAATTCTTGTGTAACTTCTTATGTAGCATAGGAAATTGAAGTACGTGGGGGGTGAAACGCGCTTGTAAGGATGTCGAAAGATATTCGTTATGACGAGTTAATTTGTAGATGAGGGAGGTTTTTTTTGTTGTCTAGTTTGGAAGCCGCCCATTGAATGAGCGGTTTCCCAACACAATAGAAGGAAATCACACTTTGAACGGGCGATTTCTTAACTGAAACCCGAAATAAATACAATGTTGGGAAATAATCTTCAATCGACTTAATTAAAGGGAAAAAAAAAAAACAATATTTAAATAAAAATCCCGACGCTAAAATTCAGTCTGTAATCTGCGAAGAAAGCCAACTTGCAAGAACTTTGCTGCAAGGCCTATGCTAATTAACTGGGTGGGGAGTAGGAACTTATGAATGTGAAATGTAGATATTCATTGTTGATTTTTCAATAAAATAACGAAGGTTTGTTTTTCAATTATAAAAAAAATACAGAAGCTTTTTGTTTTTTGAAAAAAAAAAACACATAATTGATTTAATTTTCGACATATGATCTTTCTGTTTTCGCTATTTTTACGGTCATTCTAAAGTTCAGGAGGTACTTTTCTTAAGGTTACTCCACTAAATTTTGACATTTCTAATAAGGGAAAAAAAACAAAAAACTTTACTCCTCTTATCTAAACAGAAAAACTTTGAACGAGATTGTTGATAACTTTATGCAATAGAGTTATTTATTCAAATTATTTGCTTTAAAATTAACTAAACCTTTAAATTTTAATTCTAAATTATTAATTTCCAGTTATTTTAAGGTTGTTTTTATAAATATTTTACTATTAAATTAGATAATAACTTAGTGTTTGTATTTGTCAAAGTAAATCAAGGAGTTTTGAGATGCGAAAAGATAGTAAAAGAAGGTGGCAGTGCAAAAACCTAGCAAGGTTGGCATTGCAACCTTAGAAGCGCATGATCGAAGGCATAACACCGTGGAGCCAACCTGATCCTTTACACATGTAGGAAGTTTTTACTTGGGTTTTCGGACTTTATAAATAGGATGTTTTGAGATTTAAATTAGGACATTTTAGCTTTTGTAAACCTTGTTAATTTAGGAGAAAAGGCTCACCAAAGCTTATGAAAGCTAAGAGATTTTCGAGAATTGAAGGCTGAAAACTCAACATCTCTAGTTTTCTCGTTCTTTCTTACTTTTCTCAACTTTCTTGTATTGTTATTGATGGTGAAATTTCTTTGTTTTGGGTTTTCATTACTTATCATGAACTAAGTTTTTTAGGATTGCAAAAAAACTCAATGTGTAGTTTGGATATTTTTGTCGCTCTTGATTTTAATGGCTTTTGAATTGTTTATTTAATCTTGTATTTAATACTTCTAATTATTTGATCACCAGTTTGATTTGGTAACCTATATAAACTC
>JBBYHL010000004.1:15609668-15624915 GCA_038381835.1 Adansonia madagascariensis
AATTGATTCAGAACTATAATTAATTATTTGCATAGTATGATCTCCTGAAATAAGAGAAAATACCTAGGAAGAACATTCTGATTGAGGATCTCTATGTCAGTGAAAATTTCATTCTTGACACTCAAAATTAAATTTTTCATCTTCTGATAAGACGTTGAAAGAGTCATGGGATCCATCAATGCACCATCATTATTGCTCAAAATGAACTCATCTGTTTCAGCCTGGTGCCTTCTTGACCTCTTTTTTGCAGCAGCCTGCAAGGTTATTGCAAATTCATAGAGGGAACAAACAGGAAAGGAAATATATAAAACCATGCTATGAAGAAATAAGTCACTGATACCTGAAAATATCCACATAACTTCAGTTGTATCTCGGGAGTTAATATATCATGCAATAAGCCATAAAGCTTGACAGCAGGGACTAAGGCAGGAGGTGGTGATCCAGTGGCAGCCCTAAAAACATCCATCATCCCTGATGGTAATGACTCATCTAAAGACTTGTAATTCTGAAAGATCACATTCAAAATCTGCTGGACCTGATCCTCAATTTCCCCTAGGATGCGGTTCTGATTGATATTACAACATTATATTCGTAAGGAAAAAAAGATTGTATATATTCATGCATTCTCTGAAACATTTATACATGCAAGTGTCCATGTGTAGTTGTCTCTGAGTAATTTTAACCACTAGATACTATTAGATTAAAGGATGAAAATTCAAATGTAAGAGAGATGCATCAAAATGACAATTGTGAAGAGGCACATCTGAACTAAATCAAAATGAAGATGGAATTGAAGAAACATTTTAGTCAGTGACTCATATATTAACTGGTGAATGAGGAGATCCAAACAAACAAGAATTAGAAAGTTGCATCCAAAATATGAATTAAACTTAAGACACATGTTTGACAATTCCTTTCTGAGTTGATACCATCTGATTAGCACAACTAGCTAATGACCAGTCATTTTTTAATTAGCATACATGCATGACATTGCAAACAAACAAAGAGCATTTCAAATTATAAAATAATTTCGCTCAAATATTAGCATACCTCTTGGTGACTTAATTTGTACTTGCTATTGCTCTTCACAGGAGATAGTAAATCATGTATTAATGTAAGGCAGTCTTCAGTTGGCGTAGCCACATCCATGACATAAGAAAGGTATCTGCAGCCGAAAAGACAAATCGATTAAAACCTAATGATAACAACATCAACTACCATTCTAGTGCATCTCCATACCTTAACTTGGTATATGCATCTGATACTCCATAGTATGATGCAAATTCATTCACCAACCACTTCCAAGGGCCATGTAGCAACAAATTTCTCTGCTGAAAATGCTGAACTTTCATTGCAACTTCCAACAAAAAATCATATGCTACGGTTTCTGCAACGGAACCACACTGGAAAGACAAGAAAATGCTAGTCTTACTGTCACTTCTAGTATAGTCGTTATTTTGCCATTATGCTTTAATTCAAATAGTAAAACGGCAGCTAGTGGCCGGGTCATTAATAACCATAAATCAACCAGTTAAATAAAGGAAAATATTTTTTTTTTCAAGAAAACCCTTAAGTGGAGTCATTTTAAAAGTTATTGGACGATTAAATTTTGCATGTACCTTGAGATTATTCTCCTCTTGACTGGTTGAATAGTGTATATACAGTTGAATTCTGCCAATGAGTTCATGTTCTGGCTCATGATATAACGGCCACCATCGAAGCTTGTCACCCTGCATGGTCAATGTTTTAAACTGTCAGCATAACCATCTGTCTTTCTGCCTAAGCCTTAAAGGCTAGGTATTATTAAAAAATCCTTACAGGGTCATCAGCAATAGAAACCACTTGTGCTAGGACATGACCACAATACTGCCCCTTGGAATCATGAACTTTGACAATCAAATCATCACCAAGACCATCAGGTAAGCTGCATAGCAAAATATCAGGATAGAAATTTTCCACATAGTATGGAGCAAGGAGAAAAAATAATATTCCAAGCATTTTGGAGAAGTGAAGCGAAAGGATGGAGAGAGGCAAAGATATATCAGGGGTCAAAGGAGCTACATACAACACATGAGTTTCGCTGGATCCTGGTTGCATTTTGATCACATCATCTTCAGATGAACTTTTCAATTTCAGCATGCAACAATATGTTTCTGAGAATTATAACCACCAGCTGAAGTTAGATAGTGCAAAAGGAAAGCACAAAATCAATCCATCAAGAGATAATATTTATGGTAATAGCATCTTACTCTCTGTGACTAATCATCATCATCAACATCATCAACAACTGCCTAAGCCTTTTTCCATAACTTCTGGTTAATGGTGAAATAGATCCTATTGCACAAAAAGTGCTCTCTATTTAAGATCACATCCTTGCTACAAGCTTGAAGCCAAGGTCTCATTTATTGATGTACATTCCTAGAAATAAGGTGTTTTCATTTAACCCAAAACAAAATAATTCCTCAATGGCCTTCTTATCCTCAACTGGCTAAAGTACAAAATACAATCCTAGACTGATCGCAAGTAGCCCAAGAAAGTAGTTTCTCCTTGTTCAAATTCCTCCAATATTGCGCGGTTTTGCTTGCTTCATAAAATAAAGGCTTGATGGAAAAAAATTCTGGCTCAATAAGGACGATGCTAAGACCTATTCCCTTGCGCCAACCTATGTGGAAGAAACCACACTGCTGACCACAACTTTAATTAACATAGCTAGATATTTGTAATAATTAAGAACAGTTCCTCTTTTGCATACCCATCAAAGAATTAAATGGAGGAAAAAAGGCAGCCATCTAAATGTTCAGAATGAAAGATTCAAGTATTACTAGTGTGGCATTTTGCTCCTTGTAACTCACATGTAAAGTTTCTGCAGGACGCTGTAGGTTTAGTCAACAGCTGCTGTTGCAGCATTTCCCTTTTCAAGTTATTTATTAAAAATTAACTATTTACTCCTTGATAGTGGCGAAGATTTGTATAATTGGTTCCTAGCATATCCAAACAATTGCTGAGATCATTAAAAGTGAAGAGTTTGATATGTCTTCATAGGTCACAACACTATTTACTCAACTTATGGAGCGACTCTAATGGCATACCACATTAATTTTAGTTATACATTCTCTCTAGGAAGTTTTAAGGAGTTATTACATGGTAAGGAGAGAAGCAACAAATACGAGGAGAAACATCATGACCAAGCAAAGGATGTTGAAACCAATGAACATGGACATTTGTTCAAGAGTAGTAAATACCCTAATTACAAATTTTCTAATCATATCATAGTATTTGTCTCATCACAGCAGACTTCTAGATTATCATCCAGGATGCAGATATATCTAATCTTGATCAAACTTCTCTAAAGTCATCAAGTATGGAAGTGATTGCACGCTCAAATGAAAAAAAAAAAAAAACAGCATTAGATGTTTAACCCTGTTAATTACTTCATGCAAAAATAAATAAATAAATAAATAAATAAATAAATAAATAGGTAAGGTAGTAGTACTAAATTTTAAATCATAAAACTAAAAGGGGTTTAAATACCTGGAATTACTTCATATGATGTTGAGTTGCTGTGCAAAGTAGTCACTCCAGTTTTCAAGAGCTTGGATACCTCTTTTATATACTTGCTGCTTGCCTGGAGATAAGCTAGGCTTTGCCTAGAAAAAGAGCCATTTGCAGGAGTATTTGGTGTCACACGAACTTTCCGAAGAGCTTCCCATCCAGAATACAACATTGAGTTTACTTTGCAGAAACGTTGATGAAGCGAATCTATCCTTACTATAGAAAGATTGCAGCCAGGAGGAGGGTCTAAACCGATTTTTACTTTACGCACTGTCCAACAGAAAGAAGGTAAATGTGTAGGATTGAACATACAAAATTTATAAGACTAGGTGAAATTTTTTTGGAAATATTATGGTACCTTGCACTTTCATTTTGCCAATGGACTTCTTTGGTTTAGGAGCAGCTGCCTCGCTAACTAACTCGGAAGACTGTTTTGCCAGCAGCTCCTCTTCCGGTTGCAATAGTACTTGCTGTAACCTAGAAAATTAAATGTAATTGTCAGAGACAGCTAATCCAAAGCATGGAGGAAAGTACTAAGTTCACTACGAGCAGTAACAAGCAGGGAACATATGCACTCACCCAAATGCTTTCCGCAACTCTAAACATTCTCTATTCAAGAAGTAGGGAGCTTCTTCTGTGCAACCTTTGGCCCATGAATTTAAGCATAAACGAACACATGCATCATAAGAGAGCACTGCGCACCATGGACCAAGACCACTGAAACAGTTTAATTAATGTCGTCAGTTGTCCCAAACTTTATGAAGGCACAATGTTTAAACCAAGAGAAATATGTGCTTAGGTTAGCTATTAACTAACCTTGCATGAAAGATGGGTCGACGAGGGGGCAAATTACCAGTGGATTCATTGACTCCTCCATGTTCTGCAGTCCTGTAATCAATAATTGTTCTATCGAAGTGTATTGATGACATTTTGTTAAAACAGGAAACTAGGCATAGAGATGGAGACGTACACACCTGAAAGATGGGTCGAGAATCTCATCCCTGCTGTTATCCTGAACAATAGTATCATTGTAAGAAGACTTCATCTTTTGCATTTCTCCAGTATGAAAAACCTACACACGCTTATATAGTTGAGTAAGACTCAAAGCATAATGTTTTAGATTAACAATAAATTAAAGTAGATCATCACAGTGGTCTCTTATTTCAATCTTATCAATTCCAGGTTGCATAAGCAAGTTACAAAATACCTCTTTAACCAACTCCAGGCCCATAATCAATTCAAGCAATTAGAAAGTTCAAAAGGCAACATTTTGGGATGTGAAATCCTCGGTAGCCTACCCATTGATACAGTATATCACCCAATTTAGCTTTCATATACAAAAAGCTATATCCTAAATTTGTATAAGAATGACCAAAAGAGGAAAAAAAAAAAAAAAAACTGTGAAGTGCCTAGTAATTTTCTACTTCAAAGCTTCAGTGGCACAATTTAAGCAACTTATCAAATACTAACAAATTACCAAAGAAATTAATAACAGGAAATTTTATGAATAAAAGCAAATTCTTAGTGAGGTAAGGACATCCTAAAACTTAGTTGTAACAGAATGCTTGAACAGTTCATGCCTCACAACGCACTGATCCACAAAATACTAAACAAGCTTTTGCATCCAGAAGAAGATCATTGAAAGATGCAAACCTGTTCAGATGTTATTTCAACACCTATCCTAGAAGTAACAGTAGAAGAATAACTATTTGAATTATATGCTTCTCTATTAGGTGCAACACCATCACTGCTTCTATACTGCATAAATGAAACTTCAGTGCTACTGGCAAAATCTGAAAATTGCTCTTCTCTACAAACCTGTGCTGGTCTCTGAGCACTATTTCCTAGTTTCTGCTGAACTCCACTATGACCATGAGCATCTGATTTCTGCACCAAAGCAGCATGTGTAGCAGCTGCAACATTTGGCACCTTATCGTCTTGTGGAGACGAAATGAACGAGTATTGCCTGTCATAGACATGCTCATCGGAATCAGATGACATGTCCATGTCTGATCCTGAACCATCATCGTTGCCACTAACAGGTATTCCCTGAGACACTTGAATTACATTTGGAGACAAATATCCATTGCAAAATTTTGCTGGAGGAGGCAATCCAGCATTTCTTAAACTGGGAATAGGATCAGGTTTTTGTCTTGCTGTCATCGTCAAGCCGAGAATATCTCTGTTCTTGGCACCATTCCCCTAACACAAGTTTAAAACATTAAGATCAGATTCTTCCATGATCCGGCACCTCATGCTACAGTATAAAAGTATAAAGCAAAAACTACTGTAAACACTAACATCACGAAACGAAACATTGAAAATATCTATATTCAAATAAACAAATGTTTGCACCAAATACCTTAACAAATGCATAAATAATTGAATGTATACGTATAAACATTTGAAAGCACTCACCTCGCGAACCCATCTTAACGCATCCTTGCTAAGGCCTTGGGTGAACATCGTACAATTTCTTCTACTTCACCTAAAACCCAATCCCTGCGACAGAATTTAACACCCAAATTAAAATTGAATAACTAAATAAGCGAAGACATACAATCCAAAGAGCAAAAACTAACAAACTATATCTTTAATAAAAAAACTAGCATATTCTGATGATGTTTCTTTTCTTATCTGTCTTGCTAATGAAATGGAAAAAAAAAGAAGAAAAAAACAGAAGTCCGACACTTGTACCAAAAAAAAAAAAATCAAACCTTACCAAAACCAACAAAATGATGGGAAAAAAACTAATTGATCTAAACGTAAAAAGTCATCATTTTGTTTGATTGTTGTTTTGGTACAAGGAAAAGTAAAAGTTTGCAACACCGACATTCTTTTACATTTTTCTTTTTTTTAATGTTTCTTAAAAGGATTCCCACCAACCAAACAGAGAAAATAAGATCATCGGAATTCAGTTCAGCTTCACATGCCAATCACTGATCAGAGTAGTATCAAACCAATTACTGAAATCCCATTTTGCTTTCATGATCAAACCAGCAAAATGGGTCTAACTAAAACTTCAATAAAATGCCGCCGTCCAAAAAAAAAAAAAAAAACTTGACTTTGATCAAATTTAGAAAAAAAATAAAGGATGGAAAAATTACTCACTCAAAGTGAAAGAAGAATGAGAATGTGAATGACAGTGAAAGAAAATAAAAGAGAAAAAATATCAATGGGTTTTGTTAAACTGTTCAAACAAACATTCTTCTCAGCTTTACAAAAATGTCTTTAGTATTATTTTTCTTCAATAATAAATAAATAAATAAATAAGAAGAATCAATGTTTCAACTTTGAAGCGAAATTTAGGAGAGATTATCGAACCTTACCTAGGACGAAAACATAGAAACTAACGGAGAGTCGTGAACTTAACGTGAAACTGACGTGGCAAGCGGATGCGCGCCCCCTTTATAACGGTCGATTATGGGGAGCCTGCCTGGTTTGGTTTGGTGTTTGCTATTTGGGGTTACTTTAGCGGAGAGGGATATAAGTGGGCCCCACGTGGATCCCGCGTCTTGCATTCAGTCCTAACTGGTAGTGTGCTGTATCCCTGATTTCCCGCACTTAATAAAAGACTTAATCGCCAAGAAACACCCCAAATAAAAACACTAAAAAAGTAAAATAAAAGGGAAGAAAAAAAAAGGAATAAATTTATAGCCAATTGAAAATGGTAGAAGGTTAGACTAATTAATAATAATAATTATATATATATATATATATATATATTCTAAGGTAGAGCCATAATCTTTTTATATCAAGAAATAGCACAAAAAAATAATTTTAAATTTTTTTTGGTGTAAAAAAAATAATTTTAAATATTAAATTTTAAATTTTAAATTCATTGAACGTTATATTTTAAAAATAATTATATAAATTAATTAAAATTTTATTTTAAAAGTTAGAGTTTTACCAATAATTTACACATATCCTACCAAATATCAAAATTCAAATTTTTTTTTTCATAATATCATGACAATTTTAATTTTTTTTTTTTTTTAAATAGTGAGATTACGAAGGAATAAATTTTAGCCTTTGGGGCTTATAAGCTTTAGGAATTAAGGGAAAAAATGTAAGAAAAATTTTGATTTTCCTTATTGTCAAGAATGGGAATGGGGACAAATTAGAAACGACATTTCTTAGTAGTTCTAACATATAAGTTGTATGTTATATATCTTCATTGTTTAATTTTTTTTGGGGGGTATAATGTGATGGTAAGATATGCTTAGCCCTATGGTGAAGTAAAGTTGAAGAGGCTGAGATGGCTAGGTGGGTTTACTTGTTGCTCGTTCGTTTATCTTTTTCATGTAAAATTAATGCATTGAATGTGTATTTGGTATGATATTTTTTTTTTCATTTAATCTCATCTATTTTGCTTATTCTTGTTAGACTATTCGATAAGTCCATCATAGTTGGTCGAACTCCACCTTTATTTATCTTGTTATTAACATAAAATCAAATAAGTAAAAATTGATTTTAATAACACTTATCACGTATTTATTTTTTTTTCTTGAAAAATCGATTTATTCAAGTTTTGCATTACTCCCAAGTTTACTTTGACCGATGGACATGGCATTTTATTTCCCATTAATTAGTGTCGGGTTTCATTATTAGCAAAGAATAATTAAAGAATAGTTTGACACTAGTTCATCAAAAGGATCTACTCAATACGACTCATGAAAATGGCTTTCCACATCTGTTATGGACAGAGCATGTGGCATTAGCAGCATATTTGTTAAAATATTGCATCTTTAATTTAATTTTATAGTGGGAAAAAAACAATCTATATTTTGTTTTAGATTCGTTGTATTTAAGCTGCCAACCTACACATTTAAAGCACAGCAAATTGTGAAGAAAAAATTGTTGAAATATTGGTTTCAGCTATTAATATTTTCGTAAGCAGTCACTGTCTTTCATTAGATTTAGAGGATAGATACTGTCATTAATATAATATATATTTATATATATACACCATATAACATTGCATCACTTTCCATATCACCTTTTATTCTTTTAATTCTTTTGATATAGAGTTTTATAATCTTTCCATACATTATTGTAAAATCTTAACCAAGCACGCGGTCACAGTGTAAACGCACCGTCGCCGTCTTGGTCATTTTAGCAGTGAAAACTCAGATCCAACCAAGTAGTCATTGAGGATTGTTTCACCTAGGCCTTGACCAATGCAAGTAACATTCATCAAATATATATATATATATATATATATTTATATATATATATATATATATATTCTAAAAAAACAAACAAGAAAACAAAAACAAAAGAATTTCTTCGCTTTTACTTCTTGCTGATGGTTCTTGAGTTGATTGGAGATTTCTTGATGAAAAAAGAAAAAGATTGGAAAACTGCTGAGCATATTTGAAATGGAAGAAACATTAGAGGAGTGTTGGAGTTACTACTCGTTAACATACTCCGAGTAAAGAGCAAATTAGCAAAGGAAAGATGATGAGATGAAAAAAAAAAAAAAGTAATCTAGAGCTTTTGGGCTTACTTTTTGCTTTAAAAATCTAAGGTTGGAGAGAATCTTGGGCTGCTAGCTGTTATAATTACCTGTCCGCATCATCTTTTTGAAAACTATACTTGATCATCTTAAGATGTTGAGCATCTTAAATTTGGTTTAACGTTGGGCCTTAATCCTATATGGGGGAGCATATCACTTCCGTAAATTTCATTTTTCGAAGTTAGCAATTGAGAGCTTACTCTTGAATGAAATACTAAAAATTTATGTCTCGTGACAAATTCAAACATAATTATAATACATTTTTGTGCTTATCTTTTCTCTTTTTTTTTTTTTTTTTTCAGTTAAGTTGATGCCTCTTTGAATCGCGCCTAATTAAAACGACTAGTTGGCGTGGGTGTTGCATCCATCTAAAAGCAACTGTCTTCTTTTGATCATGAGTTTTGGGAAATGAATCTTCCAAATTCTAGTTTTCGGGCTAATGTGAGCCCATTTCAATCTGATTCTAATCCTAATACAGCCTTTGGAGCTATATTTACGACTACGAGACAACTTCAATCTAATTCTCAAGCAAAGTGCTGACAAATCATACCATTCGAGTTCGACTATCGAGTGTAGGAACAGGGAACCCGACCAAACACATTCATGGCCGAGGGAACCATGGATAGCGTGAAAAGGACATTGGTTTTTTGTTGGATATACAAACAGTTCTTGCTCTAATGTTGCGTGTTCTTGGGCCTTCTTATGAATATGTGAGTGAATCCAGCACTGTGTTTCATTGGATAATATTAATGTCAAAAATATCAGTTTGATGATTTGATGAGAATGAAATACTAACATCAGAACTTCTTTTTTTTTTTTTTTCAGTGTTCTTAGGAAACCATTTGTGGTAAATAACTACAGCTCTTGATTGAGAAGTCTCATCATGCAACTGCTAACTCAGAACACCTAACTGCTGGAAAAGCAGTTTCGTACAGTATTGTGTAACGAAGTTTGACCCCAATGTTTAATTTAGTTTGTTCATACAACCCTCTTTTAAAGATGAAATTTTTATCGTGTTATTTTATTTTTGAATCCCTAACCTGTTCTCCTCTCCTAATGCTGCGGCCTCTTCGTATGAAAAAGTTTGAACCCCAAACTTGTTACCGATAAACAAAATGGATACCAGAAGTAAAGCAGAATAGCGAATTAGAAACATCAATTTAAAGTCTGATCATGCTGATACATATATATATAGCATTGAACTGTTACTGCTCCTTGATCCTATCAGGTTGCTACACTATGCAATTTGATCAAGAAAAACATTGGAGGACTTTTTGTGCCCACCATAAGTGCCTGGTTACTGCGCAATGACAAGGCGGTTGGCAGTTAGAAAACAAATTACTGTAAATCATTGAATCATTCTTTTTCTTCTTCTTCTTCTCCTAATTGTTCTTGTAAATCAAACTTTTTCCACTTATCTGCAACTTGCTTTGGGATTCATGGCATGCAGGAGCAGATTGATGAAGTATAAGCTGTTTGATAGTTTTGGTCAACCGGTACACTGGGCTCGGATGCTACGTACGTCTAATCCGGTTAATTTGTCAGCATATAGTGTAAAACTGTAGATTAATGATCATTTTCTATCCCTTTTATCTCTTACACAAGAAGAAAAAAAGAATAATTCTAGACATTTGGAAACGTCATAACTATGATGGAACATCCGTTGAATATAGAAAGGAAGAAAGGATGAAAGAAGCAAAGAGCTGACACTTTATTGCTTTTTCAATTTGACACCATTTGTACAATAAGCTGCTTTACTTATAGCGCTAAAACTAAAGGATAAATGCTTGAAACTAAGAGATGCAGCCACTAACTCCTACAGACCAAGTAAAACACAGCTACTAACTCCTGTAGATTAGGTAAAATAAAAATAAACTAAAACCACTAAAACAAACTCCTATTGACACGAACAATTAAGAAATTTGAACAAATATTTCTAACAATCCCTCTTTTAAACTGAAAGTTACCAAACATTTTGTTTAACAAGACTTATCAAGTGCATGGACTCCAAGCAACTTCTTTAACTTCTGAAACGTAGGCAACTTCAATGGCTTGGTCATTGTGTTAGCAATCTAATCTTCACTCTTGCAGTAGAAAAGATCAACTAATCCATCCTTCAAGAGGTCCCTTAGAAAGTGAAACTTCACATCTATATGCTTTCTCGTTCCATGTAAAACAGGATTTTTAGAAAGTTTGATGGCATAACTATTGTCACAATAAATTGTAGTGGTTTCTTCTTGCTTGAAATGCAGCTTTTCAAGTACTTTCCTCAGCCAAATTGCTTGGCAGGCGCAAGATGTTGTAGCTACGAACTCTGCTTCAGTTGTTGACAAAGTGATAATTGCTTGCTTTTTCAAGAACCATGAAATTGCTGCCGAACCAAAAAAAGAAAACATAACCGAATATGCTCTTCCTATCATCCATATCTCCAGCACAATCACTATCGGTAAAGCCAAACGAGTTTGACTTTTCACATTTCTTATAGAACAAACCATAATTCACAGTTCCTTGTAAGTAGCGAAAAAAGTCCTCTTGCAGCAAGAAAATGCATCTCCTTTGGACATTCCATGTACTTACCGATAAGACTTACTGCATCCATAATATTAGGCCTTGTGGCTGTTAAAAACATCAAGCTTCCTATAATTTACTTGTAAAGGGTACTGTCAACCTTTTTTCCTTCTGGATCTTTAATAAGCTTCAAACAGCCTCAGTTGGTCTGCTAACAGAATTACAATTCTTCATTTGACACCTGTCTAAAATCTCTTGAGCATGCTTCTTTTGTGAAATAAAAATTCCAGCTGCATACTGCACCATTCCAATGCCAAGAAAATAATGCATCATTCCATGATCAGATATGTCAAATTCAAGCATCATGGATTGCTTAAATTTCTCAAACATAGCAATATAATTTCCAGTATAATCAAATCATCAACATATAAGCATACAGTAAGCATCTTTCTTCTTTCTCCACTCTTAACAAAGAGTTTATGGTTATATGGATATTTTTGAAAATCTTGCTTCAAAAAATAAGCTTCAATACGACTATACCAAGTGCGTAGAGCTTATTTTGGCTCGTATATTGCCTTTTTGAGTTTATAAACCTTACTTTCACTTCCAAGCTTCATATAACCAGGAGTTTGATCAATCTTAAAGGTCTCACCATGCAAGAATGCCAATTTCACGTCCAATTGGAAGATAGGCCACGAATGTTGTACCGCTAATGCAATTACTAGTCTAATTGTATCTTGTCTTGCAGCCGGAGGAAAGACTTCTCTATAATCTACCCCAAACTTGCTTATAGCCTTTAGCTACTAAGTGTGCCTTGTGCTTGTCAACTTCTTCATTCTCTTTCAATTTCGTCTTGTACACCAACTTGACACCAATTGTCTTGTGCCTTTTTAGAAGATTAGTTAACTCCCATGTGTTGTTTCTTTCAATTACTGCAATTTCCTCATCCATTGCTTTATGCCATCTTGCTTTTTTAACAGCCATTTCAAAAGTGGTAATATTGTAGTCTGAAAACAAAGCAAAATATGTAAGTGGATCCTCAGATTGGTCAATGTCAGTTATCTCATAATCAGTCATCCATGCAGGTCTTCTTCTAACACGTTGAGGTCGCTCCTCTTCTTGTGTAGCTACTGGAATTGGCTGTTGTCTATTCTCCTCTGGCTGCTGCTTTCCATCTTTATCTTCTTTATCAAAACTATTAGGAGTTTGTTGTCCAACAGCATCACTACTTTGCGTCCAAAACTCCTCTTTGTCAAAGATAACATCTCTACTGATAATGATTTTCTTAGTGTTAGTATTATTTAGTTTATAGGATTTTGATTGATCACTAACACCGAGAAAAATGTATTTTTCTCCCTTGTAGTCTAGCTTGGTCCTCTTCTGGTTTGGAATATGGGTATAGGCAAGACACCCAAAAATTCTGAAATCATTTACAGTCGATTTTCGTCCGCTTCATGCTTCCTCTGGTGTCATATTTTGAACCGCAAGTGTGGGACTTATATTTAAAATATGAATGCTCCAATTGATTGCTTTAGGCCAAAAAATTTTTGAAATACCACTCCTTGTCAAAAGGTTTCATATCATATTCAAAATAATGCGATTTTTCTGCTCAAGGACTCTATTTTGTTGAAGTGTGTAAGCTGTTGTAAGCTGCTTCTTGATTCCATGGTTCTCACAAAATTTTGCAAATTCTTGTGAGATACATTCTCCTCTACGGTCTATATGAAGAATTTTGATTGGATTGCCTATTTCTTTCTCAACCAGCAATTGGTAGCTTTTGAAAGCTTCAAAAGCTTTGGATTTTTCCTGCAAAAGATATACCCAAGTTTTCCGACTAAAATCATCAATGAAGGTAATTATGCATCTTTTACCTCTATTAGAGGTGGATTTATTGGTCCACCAATGTCGAATGAACAAGTTCCAAAGCCTGCTTTGTTTTCCATGATTTTCCTTGTGGAAGTTGATTTCGGTGTTGTTTGCTAACAACATATTCTTTAGAAACTTGGGATGGAACAATAATCTAAGAAAGGCCGGTCACCATATTTTTCTGCTGTAGAGTCTTCAATCCACCAAAATTCAGATGACCTTAGCGAAAATGCCATAGCCATGCTCTATCTTTCAATTTTGTTTGAGAAGCATGAATGAATGATGTTATGGAGATAAAGTGGGAACTTACGATTTGCAATCATGTTAACTTTAGCAATTAATCCCAGCTTTGCATCTTGAGTTCGACATACTTCATTTTTTATAGAAATCTCGTACCCCTTTTCTTGCAGTTGTCCCATACTAAGCAAGTTGGTCTTTAAATCTAGAACAAAAAGAACATTAGAAATAGTGTGGGTGGAGTTTTCCTAGGTCTGGAGAGTGACCTTTCTTTTTCCCATGTGAGGTACTGTGGAGTTATTACCGAACTTGACAGTGCTACGAAAAGATTCATCTAGTTCAGAGAACACCTTCCTATCTCCATGCATGTGGTTGCTGAAGCAAGTATCTAAATACCATGAGTTTTGTTCAATTTCTTCATTCATGTGACACACCATTAAAAGAGACACTTCTTCTTCTGCAAAGTTAGTTTCTCCATTTTGCCTATTCAAATTATTTTGACACTTTGATGCATAATGGCCATACCTATGTCACCTATAACATTCAATATTTGACTTTTCTACTGACTTTGGTCTATGAGTTGTTGAATGATGGCCTCCTCGTGCTCTTCTTATTTTTTTTGACTTTTTTGGCAGTAGTGGTGTTGCTGTTGATTGCTACGATCATTGCTTCATCTACCTTTACCTCTGCTTTTGCCTCTTTCTCTCTTTTCTTTCGGTGTCGAGTGATTTTCTGTTAATGCCTTCAATGCTTGCTCCTCTACATTTTCCTGTTTAACTTCTATTCATGCACCAACAATGAGCTTTGCAATTCATCAAGTGAAAGCTTATCTATGTCTTTAGATTATTCTATAGCACAGATAACAAAATTAAATTTTGGTGTCAAGGATCGAAGTATTTTTTCAATGACAGTGATATCTTCTATCTTGTTTCCATGAATTCGCATGTTGCTGACAATTGTCATCACTCGAGAGAAATAATCTGTAATTGATTCTCCTGACTTCCTTCGAAGTGTTTCGAATTCTGAACATTAAGCTTAAAGCCACAGCCTCCTTGCTTTTTTTCATGGAGTCCCATATCTGCTTGGAAGTTTCCTTGTGAAGAATTGTCTCCAAGGTTGCACAATCAATTGCCTGGAACAGATAGTTTTTAGCATTGAGATCTTTCAGCCTCAAATTTTCTATTTCAGCTTTTTGAGTCTCTGACACCGCAGTGTTAGCAGCTATTTCTAGAACTCCATCTGGGATAACTTGCCAATACTCCTTAGACCTCAAGAAGTTCTCCATCAACATGCTCTAATGATCATATTGAGCATCGAAACGATGAATTATAGGTTGTAGAAAATTTTCTGTTGCCATGAGGACCGCTGATGCAAGCAGATATGGTTATAGGCCTTTATTTCTAAGCTCTAGCACCACTGTTGAATATAGAGAGGAAGAAAGGACAAAGAAGCAAAGAACTGACACTTTATTGCTTTTCAATTAGACACCATTTGTACAATAAACTGCTTTATTTATGGAGCTAAAACTAACGGATAAATGCTTGAAACT
Source organism: Adansonia madagascariensis (assembly GCA_038381835.1). NCBI lineage: Eukaryota > Viridiplantae > Streptophyta > Magnoliopsida > Malvales > Malvaceae > Adansonia > Adansonia madagascariensis. Next base: position 15,624,899 of record JBBYHL010000004.1, read on the forward strand.
AGGAGATGCAGTCACTA
>JBBYHL010000004.1:15641053-15651631 GCA_038381835.1 Adansonia madagascariensis
AGTGATTCACGTCAGTTGGCCCAAGTCAAAGTATGTAATCAAAACAACGCACATGATTGATGACACATTCCTAGCACACGGCTTACCTCATATTTTGTAACGCTGGCTTTTTCATCCATTTATCTATTAGTGCTACCGTACTTGTTCCCTTGGAATAAATTTTTCTGCTTTTTCCTTTCTTTTTCTTTTCCTTTTGATGCCCTTTTAATGTTTTTATATCATGTACCCAAATGTAGCACTAATATGTGACTCTTATCTCTCCGTGCCCCTTGCCTGTGTAACGTTGGTTTATTAATCCATTTATCTCTTCGTAACTATAATTATATTAACCTTCAATTTCACTCTTCATCTAGAACCTTCAGTGAATATATTTTTTTCCTTGCTAACAAACTAGGATAAAGTCATAATAAAAGGGTTGCCAAGGAGAAAATAATTTCATGTCAATTAATTAAGAATTAGATTATAAATTTATAAAATAAATATCAATCTTCTTTTATCCAAACTTTTTTTTTAAAAAAACAAAATAATAAAAATAATTTTTAAATCTTTAAAACAGATAATATCCCATAAACAAAGACTATAATCTTCCAGAAAAATATTTTTCTCTAAGCATCCTGTTACAAAGTGAATCAGGATTATTACATAATCTCCAACCTTACTTAACAAATAAAGTAAAGAATAAACGCATTTAAAGTTTCAAAATCCAAAACATCTTCGCATTTTCGGGCTACATAATTTTTCCCTTGAAATTATCCACCTACCAAAAATTTTCCAATATGTTAAAAGCTCCTCTGAGAAATTATTGGTCAAGTAGAAGCAAAGCAGTATTCCTAGCTCAGGGCTTCCCGTCAAGTTTTGCAACTTTTCTGGTAATAATTTCTTATATTTCACTTTTCTAGTAATGAGTCGAAACCTGTCCAGCAACGGCAATTCACGCCAGAAAGATAACCGTGTTAGGTCATTTTTCAGGTGGGCTGCCCCCTTCGCCCAGTGTTAGGTCACCACGTTGCACCTGCCAGTTTGATTTGGTGAGTTTTTAGTTTTGACCTCTTTCAAATTGAGCCTACTTTATAAATGTAACAATATACGACGGCGTGATAGAATAAAATAAAATATAATATAATATAATATGAAAAAAATAATATAAATATATAAATATTTATTAATATTTATATAAATATAAAATATTTTTAACTTAATTATGATATGACTATTTATAAATATGATTTAAATACATGAATTATCAAATTTAATTAATTTTAAGTTTCGTTCAATTATATAAGAAAATACATAATAATTTGCCAATGAAACTTATATATTTTATCAATATATAGATTTAAATGAATAACATATATTTTTATAAATATAATAAAAATATTAAAAATATTAAAAATATTCATAAACTATTAATTTTTTTAATTTTATTTGTGAAATCAAAAATTTCATCAATTATGTATAGAAATGATATGAATTGTCGAGGAGTTAGTGTTTATTAATTTTTTCTTAATATATTTATTATAAGTTATTTGATTATAGTAATCCTATAGATACATATAATTTCACCAAAAGAAAAAAAAATCATGTTGCAATGATTATATATCTACTTAGTCATTTACTTGTTCTGTGCTAGGTTTAGATGTCTTGCAGGTGTATTTATGGATTTTCTCCTAATTAGCCGGAACAAGTATAATTTAAGGTTGAATCTTATGAGATGAGTTAGGATACACCATTATTACTTGTCTTTTGTAGGACATAACATTATTACTTCTCATTATATAATTCCAAAATCCATAAATTTTCATATACCCATTAAATAACAGACATTATTTTCAATTACCAGTGTTTAAAATTTTGAAACATCCGAAAGTAATATTTGATATCAAACAGTAGATATTACCTACAGTTACATATTCTTCTTGTTCAAGTTCTATTTTTCACCGCCAAACAACGAGGAAAAATTCAGTTTTGGAAAGAGAATCTGGAGACATGTACGGCGGATTGATTGATTTATAATCGTATAAAATTAATTAGTTTTAGATGATTTTATAATTTTGTACATAATTAATATTTTAAAAAATTGATTATTGAATTTAATATAATTATTCTCATCGTGCGGATAAAGTTTTGAATCGATCAAATATTCATATCATATCAGTTAAAAATATTATCTTTTTTAAACATATATGTAATGGCTGATTTTTTTACATAAAAATTTATTTAAAATTTGATATATATATATATAAATAAAATATAAAATATTATGATCAAATTAAATAAATATTAACCGTGTAAAAAAATTACAAAGGTACGTAAACTAACGTAAGTGAATTCTTTTTGATATATAGCTAGGCTTGGGCTTGAACCATTTGTGGGCTGGTCCCTGGCCTCTGGCTGTCTTGAAGACTGGCACCTTGACTTCGGCTCATTAAGATCAACCCTCATTAAGGTTAAAGCTAGAATTTGATACAGTTTCCCAACTAGCGAACAAAAACAAGGTAGCACCATGGCAACGGGGAACGTAAAAAATGAGGCAAGGCTACACCCCCATTTCAACCAACCTGTGAGAGCCTTAGTGAAGGGTAACTATCCAAGAACACACATCAAACATATGGGTGTTCTACCCCATATTGATTATGCTTTAAGGGCAACCCAAAACCTCATTGATCCCTTTCACGTAAAGCACTTCCCTTAATCTAGGAAAAAAAATTACCCTTTATCTTACGCTTTATACATGGCAAATTCACAATTCTGTCTCCATTTCACCTAGAGATATTTGACCCCTAAATTTCAATCAGCCAACTAAAATTACTTCTCTAACTGTCATTTTTTTTTCCTTAAAAATATCCCATGCAAAGTCAATTTCATTCCAACTCTACCATTGGTCCCATTCCTACAAGTCTTAATCCTTAAACTTGGATTTAAAATGGCAGGTATGGCACTGCTAAAACCAGATCATAAACATGACAAGTAAAAGCATAATCTAGAGGATGGACCAGCGGGCCAAATACTCCAAAGCAGCAGAGATACTAGGTTCCCTTATTTCCCTTTTTCTTTTTTCTACCATCATTTTATTTCTTTTATATCTGAATTTTCATTAAGATTTGCTGATATTTTTATTGGGTTCTTGCAGATTTATCTGTTCTATCATCTGCTGATGACTCAAGGGTGATTAACTTTTGTTTTGCTCAAGTAAAAGCTTGTTTAGATATTGATATTTGTGCTAAATTTTATGGTGTGTTTTGGTTGTTGCAGATTGATATTAGTGAAAACCATTTGAGGACTCGAATCAAGAAAAGCCAAGGGGCAGCCATGTCTGAAGAGGAGTTGAAAATTCGAGGTGAGCTAGAAAGTGACATGGAAAGAGATTTGGAGGAAGAGATTAAAGATGGAATATACCATCTGGCACTTAGATTGCACCGGCTTTATCAGCACAAAAGGGAAAGAAATGCTCATCATGACATATCAGAACCTAGTGATAAAGATCAGAGAGAAAGAACACTTTCTGAAGTGAATATAAATATAAAAATGGAAGGTGGAACCAAGATTGAGATCAAAGAGACTAAGAAAGCAGCTCCTGATCATCAAAAGGGCCAGACTCAGCCACCCCGGAGTTCTAGATCAAAAAATGGCAATACTGTGCAAGGCATGCTTGGGTCTAAATCTAATGGTAAAAACTTTGATTGGGCTAAGAGTCTGAGAGTAGGGTCAGACCCTGCCGTTGTTAACAGGAAAATTGAAAGATCATATGAAGCTAAGCTACCAAGCAACATGAATCATGACCTTGAAAATACAAGGAGAAATCTGGTCAGTGCCACTGGCTCAGGGCAAAGAAAAGGAAGTATTGGTCTGGATAACAAGGCTCTTGAGCTGGGATGGAAATGGTAAATTAAACTGATTTTGCTATGTGGCAGCTAAACAAAACATGGTTTTGGAGTTTGTTGATTTGTTCAAATACACTGCGGACGAGCTTAATATTTGACAGTGCTAATAAATGGGACATATATATATATATATATATATATATATAGTTTTCCCAAGGATCATTGTAAAATTGTTTGTTTCCTTAGTTGTTGTTATTTTTAGTCTACTATTAAATTGGTCGTAACATGAAATTCCTTTACAATAACAATAATAATAAATACAACAGCGCTATGGATAACACGGGGAGCATTTAATTTCCAAAAGGAAAATAATAGATTGTATATTTTGCAAAGCTTTGACAATATTCACTTCGTATACCCTAACCTAGAGGTGTTCATCGCGAGTAGTAGCTTAAAATTATTTTTATTTTCGTGTTTAGTCTTGGTCGGGCTTAAATCAATATAAAATCTATATTATTATTTAAATTAATATTAAAAATAAAAATATTTTTATATTAATACTTTTAATTATATTTAAATAAAAATTATTTTTATTACTTATATAATCGGCTGGATTGGATTAGACTGAATTAAATTACAAAAAAAAAAGTTCTTACTTAAACGTGATCCCATACAAGTTGGGACTATTGAGCCTAGAAGACCATTTATAGGTGTACCTCAAACTGCCAGGGCTGTGGCATCCCACATTAAAGGTTTGATGCCACAGTTTTCTTGGACAACAAATTTAATGGTCGGTTCGGAGACCAGACCAGATATAAAGAGAGATCATATCATGGTCTGGCAGTGAACCGTCGTAGTCCTTCAACTATCAAAGCCTTAAAAGAAAACATACTAACAAAAAAGGGTATCTGGATAAGGTGTAAAAGCCAAAACTTCTTTCTCAACTTTTCCTCCTCCTTTGCGATTCTCAATTTCTCTTGTTCTCTGCTTTCGAAAAGGTGACAATCCAAAAGAATCTTAAAGAGGACCCCCCCCTTTCCCTTTGGCGTCCCCGGCCTGTTGTGTCTTCTCATGTAATGTGCACTCTATTTGGAGTCATATAGGACCCAAACCCACCCAATCTGTGTCATAATTTGCACCCACTTCCTCCTACATTTTTCATTTTGCGCCCAATCTCTCTCATATTATTTTATTTAGGATTCATTTGACCAGAATTTATAAGTACTAATTAAAGATTATTTATTTTTTATTTTAAAAAAGATATTTTACATTTAGTATATTAATTTTACAAATTCAAGAAAAAAGTGATACATTGATTATATATATTTTTTATGTATATAACTCTAACTTTTGTTTAGGGACACCTATTAACATTTTCAAGTGTTTGATGAAGTGATGTTCAGTTTTGGAACTAGAGAAACCCTAGTTAGCACCCTTTTGAATTTGTATGGGCTAAAGTAATATGTAGATAGAAAAATATAATTAATGCAATATTTTTGAATTTAAGAAAATAATATACTAAACGTAAATATTTTTCTTAAAATAGTAATTAATAGGAAGATTTTCAGTAAATGTTCTTTCTCTTTTAGGTATATGGGCAAAACTAATTCAAAACCCAAACTCGCTCGTGAAATAGTAAAAAGAAGTCGTATTTGCATCATACTAATTGACGGGAGAGATGATCATGAAATGCCATACTAATTTACACAAAGCATTGTCATTATTTTTATTTAATTATTTTCAAATTCGACCATTGAACATATCCCATATAAAGTAAAGATTTTACAAATAACAAGTTAAAATAATATTTAAAATTATTATTTTTATTTTAAATTTGATAGCTGGCGGTTAAGATTATCATTTTTTATTTTTGATTTCTTTTAATTAAAAAAAAAGAATTAGCTTGCCTTGCCATAAACAGACAAAAGCCAGGAACTTTATCTGTTTGTAACTATCTGATTGTCATTTTTTTTATTTGTTCTAACATAAACACAGGTTTAAGATTGTAATATTTAAAATGATAAGTACCTTCTGATAAATTATCTTGTTTTGATAATTCATTATTCAAACCTAACCCTAAATATAACTGGGATAATTTGCTGTTTTCAGTACTCTAGAAACTGATGTTAACTCTTGTCATTTAATTATTTAACTAGCCAAAGCAAGAATAAAGGTATGTGCCATATTAAGTAATACACAGGTGAGAAGAAGATGATCGATCACAATTTAATAAAAATTTTTGACCAAGATAATTGACTGGACCACAATTATAATATACATATATATATATATATATGCAATTTCCATATGCAGCTTTAACTGATTCAGTGGTTAAAATATCTGAATCAAGCAAACTATTCTGAACAAGTGAATATCTTGTTGGTAAGCTTTAGACACTTTAGCAAGCAAATCAACAGAAAAGCATATATATATATATATATATGTATCTTGCTGATGAACTTGAAACATCAAGCTCTATCTATAGTAGTAGCAAAATGGCCCAAAATAAGCACATCCCTCATCTAAAAAGTAAAAATCTTACCTTAAACAAGGAATCAGATTCAGATCCCTCTTTTACCTGCAATGTAGGTGAATACTGACTTAAAAGCTCACCGGTGGTTGTAATTACCATAATTAATAATCTCTTCATTACCACTAGAACATGCTTTTATTTATTTATTAAATGATAGTCATAGTCATACAAGGAAAGTTTTGCAGTAAATTTCAAACAGATATTAGTTACTTGAATGCAAGATGCTTGCTTACATAGGAAATTAAGCCTAGGACAAGAAAGCTTACTTCTGATATATCCCATCAACCAACCAACCAAATCATCTAGACAATAATTATGTTATGAATGTCATCTTTTCTTTTCTTTTCCTTTTTTGGTATATTTGGTACAATGGGAACTACATTCTAGGAATACATATAACTATTTTACGGTTATAGACGTTAGAATTCATACTTTAAACTTACTGCAAAACAGCTATTAAATATAACTAGATGAACCAATTGAGTTAAGCTCTTACTTCAATATCATCTTTTCTTCAAGCACGCCTAATGAATGTTTAGGAACTGAAATTCACTTTGAGGTTACTAGGGAATTGAGAAGGGGCAAAGAAGAAAATCTGTTCTAGGGATCTTAAGGGAATTGGACACAAAAAAAAAAAAAAGGCTGAAAAATTAAAATCAAGTTATAAGTTTCACTGTATGAGAAATGCAGACAAAAACTTGTTTCATTGGGGAGATTTTCTTTTATTATCTAGCCGCTGGGAGAATCAGTCCACATGTTGCCTTTGAAGAAGAAAATTGAATTAAAAGACCAAAGCTTTGGATCTACTGAATTTCTCGAGCATGGACTTATTATAAAACCCACATCTGGATTCGAGTTTTGCATGGTAGAAGATATGATTGTAGCTGATGCATTTTCTCTTCCCAAAACTAGAAAATAAACAAATTAAACAAGCATGAAAAAAAAAATTCAACATAAAATGAAACCCCTTTTACTCGATAGGTTCTTTCTTTCCTTCCCAAAGTGATCCATGAACATCGAGCTGGGTTCTCAATTAAATGTCAACGATAAATATAGTATTTATATAAAATAAGAGAACCCCAATATTTTATATTATTACTGTAAGTACTAGTGAAAGAGCAAATGAATTAATTAAAAGAAATATTTCAGAAATCAAAACTCCCCTCCTGTACTCAAAGACTGAAAAAGTGAATGCATTACCAGGAAAAAAAAAAAAAAAAAAAAAAAGGGACGCTTGCAATTGGTAACAGAAAGGAGCCCCCCTATCATAAACCTTTGTTTGTTTAAACTTTGAACATTAAAGCTAAAATGTACTCATTCAACTATATGTAATTGTCTGATATAGATATAATCAATTTTTTTTATTGTTTTCTAAATATTTAAAAGATTGTATTTCTTTCATGATCAAATATATATTAAACAGTTGTTTTCATATTTTAAAAATATTTTAAAAAATAAGAAATCAGAGCAACATGACAAAAAGTGCGACAAAGAAGGCAATGTGTCATGAAAAAAATACAAGGTACAGAAAGCCTTGGAAAAGTATCTACATTGAGTGGGGGAAGAAGGATCAAGGTTGAAAAAAAGAGGGGAAAAAAAAAAGTGCATTCATTCAATGCCATGCCATCCATAGTATGCTTCAAAATCAAGCCCAAGCCCCCCATCTCCCCTTCCTTAATTTCTCTCATTTTCCCAAGCACATATGTCAATACTAGTGTAGCTGAAGGCCTTCTTTACTCAAATAAAAAGTTTGGTTAGAAGAAGTAAAAGATCTCATACAAAGGACCATAACTCATAAATGCAGATAAACTCACGTAAAGGAAATTAAATAATTAAACCTTATGGCATTAATGTCTAATATATCTCCAAAGGAAAATCATGCTTGATCATCTTTCCTTTTTTATCTCTTTTTAATTACACAAAAAGATCTTACTAGTGAAAGCTCATTATCCCCATGCTCAAAAACCAGTTAGAGCTCTTCCAAGTTCAAGCTTCTTGCATTGCATTGCATGTCTCCACTTTGCTTCAGTGCACCAATATCTAAACTCATGTTCACATTAAAATAGAGCTTTGAAATGCAACAAAAAGAAAGTATATATTAGAACTTAAAATTCAGAGCCCATTAAACATTAAGTAATAAACTAATTTAACGCAACTTAATAGTGCTATTAATAGTTAATAATCTATCCCCAACATCATAATCACTACCAAAGTAACCCTAAAGAATCTAACTAAAATCCCCACAAAGTAGTTTTGAACTTAGCCCAGCCAACTTTTTTTTTTCCCTCCCAAATAACAGGAAGAAGCTGTTTCTAGGGTTTCTTACCAAGAGTATTCTTGTTATTATGCATCCAAACTTTCAATACATGCCTTTTCACCCCATTTTCGTTGCAGAACTGTTGAACAACCACTTCATCATGTTTCTGAATCCGCCACCCTAACCTTTCAGCCAACTCCAACATCTTGTCCTTTTGATCCTGCGTAAACTTTGTTCTAAACCTCTTCCTTGAACTCCCTTGATTCGAATCATCCTCTTGATCTTCCCTGCTGTGTCCTCCTCCGCCTCCTGATATCGACGGTAAAGCTAATGCCCTTTGCCGTCCCGCCATGTGGAGGTACCCAGCTGGAGCTCTAAAGTAAGGTGTGAATTGCGGTGGTTGGTGGGGGCGGTGGAAGTAGAGGTCCGTCGTGGGAACGAAGTTTGGGGAGCCGAGTTCCGTTTCCTTTCGGTGGAAGTTACGGTGGCAGTTACAAGCCGCGCATTTGAGGGCGTCGAGGGTACCTTCAGCTCCAGCCGGCATGAACTCGCCGCAACCATCGACGGCGTGACCGCCGATTCCCACCGCGTGGTTCTTCAAACACTCCCGATACCTCGGCTTTCTCTCCTGCGGTTGTTGCTGACCTGTTGTTGGAGTTATCGAACCCGGTTCCACACCTGACATTTTGACTCGAGATGAGTTTGCTAGCGGGTCAAAACTTTGTGGTGCCAAACCCATCTCTTCTTCTTGCTCCTCTTGATCCTCAAACTCCATTTCTCCCACCCCAAAACAAAATCTTTACCCGAAAAATGATTTTTACCAAAAAAAAAAAAAAAATTTACCACTTTTTTTTTCACTAATAGGGAAGATAAAGACGATAAGAGGAGCGAGAGAGTGTTTCAAAGGATCTTCTTATTACTTTCCCGTTCCAAATCAAATGTCTTAATAGTTGCTACGGTTTTATTGTTTTTTTTCTTAATGTCTTGATTTTTACCGCACTGTAAAAAACATAGGGTTGGTTTTAAACCGTGTTTTGACTATGGGTAAAAAAATAAAGAACAGAGTGGGTACAGTGAAGGTAGCAGGGCTGGGGTTTGTCCACTGTTAGGTACACTATTCGGATCGGACAAAATAAAGGAATCCAACGCCTCACGTGCCAACCACGCGCTTCACCCGACACTGAAACTTACGTTGGTTTCGTGGGGGGGATGGGGACACTTTTCAGTTAGTGTTGTACTCGCACGCATCTCTTACGGAAAAGATGGGAACTCCAAGTGAGGACAGGTGGCGCGTGAGGTGGCGCGTATTCAGTTAGTACGGAGGGCAGAGGAGTTTCATTTTGTGTGTGAGAGTGTGCGGGGTGGTGGTGCAGAAGAAGATGGGGGACACGGAATTACTTGGGGAAGCAATAAATTGTCGGCAATTAAAGGCAAAGCTCTTGGGCTACGTCTTACGTGCGACAAAGTTTCCGACAATAGGTGACGCGCGCTTGGCGTCAACATGCAATTAATGTTCCGCTGTATTCTGTAAGAGAGAGAGAATTAGGGATAGACAAAGGCAAAAGTAGGAGCTTCCTGGGTTATTAAAACTCTCCTGTGATTCGCGTGGAGGGAACGTGGTTAGAGACTCATTAGAGCGGCGGTGATGTTTGGAGTTTGGAGGTGAAAGGGTCTTTTTCCTTACCAAACCGTGCACATAGCAAACATGGGTTGCAGGAGACAATGGGATGGGGAGAGATATGTTCTTTTTTCTGACATTGGTTCTTTATTTCATTAGTTTTCGCATATAATAGTGTTTGAAAAGTATCAGACCAAAAATTAATCGATAATACATATAGATGTTTAATTTTAACAAATCTTAAATAATTTAAGATTAATTGGTATATGATGATATCATCTTAATATGCTTTTAATAAATGTAAGTGAAGATATAAAATCCTATTACTTAATAAACTTGAAAATTTAGC
>JBBYHL010000004.1:15683887-15697175 GCA_038381835.1 Adansonia madagascariensis
ACTTAAACAGAATCCAAGCATTTGGTTCAATCGATTTTAAGTACATGCTCCTCAATTCAATGAATTGGGTCCATATTTTCTTGCCGTTAAAGAATATTTTTGGTAGATTACGTCCTTGAAGCTTTAAATTTTAGTTGCATATCATTTTGGTCAAAATTTCAAAACTAACTTGTTGGTAGTTCCAACATTGTAACGAAATGAAACTCCTGTTGATTTTTGGGGTTACATTTAAAGCTAAATGCCATCAAGACAATACATGTCACACACGTGTTACAACCCTCGTTTGATGACGTATATATAATTGCTTCGTTGGAATATTTTAATTTGATCTTAAAAATTTTAATTGTTTTCTATTTTTGAAAATATACGTTTTATTAAAATCATATTATAATAAAATATAAATACTAATGGCTTTATTATGATTAATTAAATTAATTGCTTTGTTGGAATTTTTAAATTAATCTTTATTTTTAACAATCTATTTTCTATTAGAAAAAGTAGAATAATTTTTATTAATAAATTATATTATATAATATTATAATAAAAAGGAAAACTATAATTCTTTAAAGAATCTATTTTCTATCGAAAATAAAATACTAGTGATAAATCATACTATAATAAAAATAAAAATTGTAATTTTTAAAATAAAATTTTATTTAAAAATAATATATTTTACTAATAAGTCATTGAATAAAAATAAAAATTATAATTTTTTAGAATCTATTTTCTGTTGAAAAAAAAAAAATAACTTCTATAACTTTTTAATAAAATAGTAATGTTTAGTATTATAATTTAAATTAATAACTATTTTTTAATCTTATATATATATATACATATTTCTCTCGCTTCTCAACCTCATCAGCAAAAGGCCAAATGGCCTTGTAGAAAGGTCGATATGTCTCTCCCAACGTGCATTGAGTTCACAATCAAATGCCTTGGGAGCACAATCAAAAGCCTAGTCTCTGCTTGGTCCACCACAATGGTGGGAGGAGCCGAATTTGGCTCCCCACGTATTTAGTGCCTGCCCAGGGACCTGATTTGGCTCCTCGCGGCACTAATCCCACTTCTGGAGGAGAGGCATTTCAGCTTGCCGCTCTAAAAAAAAAAATACGCATTCAACTTTTTTTTCTTTTTTCAATTACTCTTAACCAAATTAATTTCACTTGACTCAAAACATGAAACTCAATCAAAGATTTTATAGACAATATAGATGATATTGGATCTACATCACATGAATTAAACTTAGTTTAGGCCTGAAAGCTTCACTTAGGCTGTTAGTTAGAAGTAGAGATACGAAATATGAATGACAGAATCTGCATACCACAAACCAACAGTTTCGGTTTCTCAGGCGCCATAAATCCTTGGAATCTTTATTACAGTGAACCTATATATTAAACTTCATTGCATATAATTTCCTTGAAATTTGATACAATATGCTATCACATATCTATATACTTCCAATCAGTTGAGGCTAATTACAATTATATAGCAAATTATCATTAAAACAAGGCTAACAGGATCAACATATATATATATATATATATGTACAGATGTGTTGCTATGATAATGCGTGGTTGTTACTATAAAGGTGATAGACCACATACCAGAATCAACTGAGAAGTCAATGCTGTGTAGTTATTGATGCTAATCAGATTAAAGATTTGGAAGAAATTCCAGCTGGAAGAAATTCAGTCCTTTTTGCAGCAGGATTTGAGTCTGCAACACTTGTTTCCTTCAACAGACAAATGGACCATCTGATTCTCGATGTGCCGCCAAGATAAACCAGCTCTTGAACCTGATGACCAAGCATTATATAAAGTTTCTGAAGCTTGTACTGACAACCCATTATTGCTAAGATCTAACACCTGCAACTGTTTTGCCATGCGAATGGCAACGGAGAGCTCTTGAATGAATCGGCACTCCAAAGACAAGTTTCTTTGGCATGAGCTTGCACTGCTGTCATCAAATCCAGATGCAGTTGTTTCTATCCTTATCTCCTCGTCTTCACTATCAGCAACTTCAAGCTTACTGCAGTTGGTGTTAAGTTCACAATCAAATGCCTTGGGAGCACATGGTTCAAGAGATGGTTCAGATATGGTGTGGTTTAGCTGTAAGAATTCTGAACTCTTATTTGTCGGTTTATCATATTGTATAGCCAACTGCTTATCCATATTAGCATTATCAGCAAGATTGAGCTCTTCTAGAGAGTCATTTTCTGGAAGGAAAACCAACTTAGCAATTAGAAAATTAGATTTTGATAGAAATATAAAAATCATATTGAAGTTCATAATTTAACCTGCTAGCGCGTGAATTATTTGAAGAATCCCAGACATCCCCAGCCGACAATTGTTGAGATTCAGAACTTTAAGACAGCATTGAGGGTTCATAAGCAGTGATGCCAATGCATTGCCACCCTGTGTCCATCACTCCAGTCATGTTACACATAGAAAAGTAATCTTAAATTCGAAGGATTTCAAAGCTGGAAAGAAAAATTATAGCATAAAGCTAGTCTGCTGTGAATGGCTCTTTCATGCTTAATCTTGTCCCCAAAATTTAAGGTAAAACCACAAAGGATGCACAAAGAAAAGCAACAGATTTCCATTAAATACTGTCTAAGTTAAAAAAGAATGGTCATTATACTAGCCTCAGCACAGATTCAAGTACTCCTGTGTCTAAAATCCAAAACCTGAAATTACACTAATTTTTAAATTTCAAACCATTCTCTGCAATACTTGTAAACAAGAAAAGTGTTGTAATCTGATGTAAGACAAACCTCTTGCATAATGGGATTTCCTCCAAGGTTCAGCTCAAGAATGCCACAAATGAAAATAACATCAGTGTTAAGTTCATAAATGTATGTAGATGTTACTCCACAAAAAGACAGATCAAATTTCAAAGGCTCCTGGGTCGAGCTGAACAATGATTGAGTCAATCTTAGTGCTCCGTCCTATAAATGGCATCAGAACCCAATCACTCGTACTCTCAAATCAAACGGATATTAATAAATAACACAGTGATACAAAATTTGCTTACAGTTCCTATACCGGTGCCCTCAAGCATCAGTCGTGACAAACATGAGGTTTTAGCAAGGTGGCAAAGGCCATCAAGCACAGTCTTGCTTAGTTTTAAACCGTTTAAACTAAGTTCTGAAAATCTGGGGAGAAAAAAAGAACTTCAACATTAGCAAACTTGAAGCTTAGGTGCTTCCCCATTTATTAATCATAAAATACTTCAAGCAAAACGAGAAAAATGTTCTGTTTATTTTATACCTCTTCAAAATAGCAAGTTTGCCCAATAAATTACTGATAGCATTCCCAGATATAGGGTTGTTATGTCCTGCCACAGTAGTGATGCTTAGAGAGCTTTCCATAAACAAATAAATAACTGAATTGAATTATTCACTGATTTGATAAACATACCAATAAAAAGTTGTGATAGTACAGATCCAGTATCCAGTGCATCAGCAACCTTTTGAATTGTTCTAGAAGTGATGGAACACCGCTCTACGTTCAAGCTATACAGAGCTAAAGATCAAAGAGGGCATCAGCTGATATACTTGAGCAAAACAATCTATGTTCAAATAATACAAAGCATATTTTTTATCTGAAATTGCACAAAATTAATCCCGTGAAGCCTTGCTCCAATTATTTGATGCAAAACAGCATTATTCCAAAGGAAAAAACTATTGATGAGCCTCTTGTTAAATGTAATGTATCAAAATTGACTGAACAGTATGAAATGCAATTTACCTTTGCACTTCTCAAGGATTGTTGAAAGATATGATCCACATGCATCAGTGAGACGATTACCAGAGATATTAAGCACTTCAAGTCGCGTGAACAACACAGGGCACTCACAAATCTAATGATTAGGGAAATTTAAACATATTAGGATGCCAAAAGAAGGTGTTGGCTACTCTAACAATGAGTTAGAAGTTTATTCTGTAAAGAATCTCAGTAATCTTGCAATATTTAGTAAGTGTAACATAATTAACTACTATGCTTGAACGTTGGGGAAAAGAAAATTAAAAGGGTGTGTTCAAAATTAAAATGTCATAAATGACCACGCGGAAGTTAATCAAATGTTCCCATGTTGTATCTATATTTTTAAAACATTTAAAATAATAAAATAATTTTAATTTTTTATATTTAAAAAAAATCAGATGCTATTTTCTTTAGAAAAATAATTTTTAATTTTTTTTTACATTTAAAAAAAATTAAAAATTGAAACTTTTTTATATTCTAAAAATTAATATCACATATTATCACCTAATTGGTCATTGTCATATCATCATCGTTAGTTAACTGTGTTAAGTCCAAGTAACACATTGATACATGATTTGATAATACAAATATGACATTTATGACATTATCCCGACATTTATGACATTATCCCGACATATATTGAAAAGTCAATACAAACAGAAAAGTCAATGTTAAAGAAAGGATGTTGTTTCTATTTAAAAGAGACAGAAACAGATAAGAAAATTTGAAGCTCTCAACTACTTAAAAAAGATGGTTATAACATAGGCTACCAACCTGGAATAAAGCAGTTGGACCAAATCTATTGCAGTGCAAGTCCAAACTCAAATCACCATATTTTTGGCCTGATGATGAAAAAAACTCTTGGAGTTTCTCCATTGTTCCATTTCCTGAAAAATAAACCACCAAATGGACCACTAATTTTATAAAAGGAATTCAGGACTGCTCATTTTCAATAAAAACTCCAACCTGAAATAATCAAACTGATTCTGTCTATATGCATATCAAAACAAAGGGTGACTAAAGAACTTGTAGTCAGAACAAAGCATTGAAACTCTTTGGAATATGAAGCAGAAATGGGATATTATTACCTAACAAGTTGTGAGAAAGATCTAGCATTGCAACCCCTTTGTGTGTATGCAAGGCATTCAACAACGGAATTACTGATATATCTTGCAGTTCACATTCGGACACATTGACTTCATCCTCTATCTGGTAAACAAAGAGTAGAAAGTAGAATAAAACCATTTAGGCTTCCGAGTGGTAATGTAAGAGGCCACAGTGCAGCAATTTGTAGAATACATAAGCAATATAAAAAAATAGCATCACCAACCAACTGCTGTTAAATCTTCATTCTTACCTCTGAAACATACAATTTTTTAAGCAACTTCATATTTGGTGTCTCACATAATTCTTTGCAGCTGTCAATATACAGTTTCATCAAGCGCTTTTGGACCCATCCTGTGATATTAACATGAGAAAGAAGTTCAAGTAAGGAAAAAGTTATCTGGAGAGTATAATGCTAAAATTATCATGCACAGAGCAAGCTGGCTAACTATTTCTTTTTGAAAATATTAAATAAGTCTACAGCATCATGCATGCTAAACATGTATTGACTATAGAACATTTAAATCCATAACTCAGTTTGGTGAAAAAGCTTTAAATGATCTTTATTCTGAAACATCTCAAAGAAGCATGCACAAGATTAACCATTCAATAAGCATAAAAAACATGATTAAACAGCTAAAAGGGTACTTTGTCATGCTAACAAGCTGGAATCCTGTTGATACAACTTGATTGACACTACTCTGCATGGGAGATAGTGTTGTCAATGTGACAAAAATAAGAAAGAAACACACTTCAAAACTGAAATAGTTAGTTTAAACACAGAAGCACCATAATTCATACAATTAAGGCTGCAGGAAATACTAGAAAAGACAAGGTGATATTATTACTTCAGATGACAAAAACTAATTCTAACACATACCATCAATCAGCACATCAACCAAAACCTTCCTCAGATGATTACTAAGAGAATCAAAATTTTCAAGGGATTCTAGAGGTCTTCCACCACATTCCATGTTTTGAATAATAGGCAACAGACCTAATAAGAAACCATTCACGAAACAGTTAGTGATCTGGAAAGAACTAAAGATAATTGAATAGGAGTAACAATGGTAAAGAAAAAAGAAGAAACAAGTACTGGTACGTAGCAATCTGAAGAACTTTTCAGTTCCTCTTGCAAAAGCTGCATTAAAAAAATTGATGCAATAAGTGCATGCACTATTACTATATCCTTAGGTACATCTCCAAACATGTAACCATTTTTGACCCACGATTTTCAATAATGAAAAGAGTTATATGAATCCTCATCGGGCCATTAGTAACTACGACTCTGAGCATAAAGCCGGTTCTATTACATTCACAGGCAAGCAACTAAAACAGTACCATAAAAGCCACAATCTCTGTAAAAGTACTGCCACTTTACTTCAAATAAGGATTCATTTGAGACATGAAATATTTGACCAGAATTTTAAAGCTGCTGGTTTGGTAAATATCTTCAAACACTATATTATTCTTTCTTATCTTCAGTTACTGCAGAAGCTTAAGGATTGGCACAGTTCTTCATGATACTCACAATTCAATTGCAACAAGTTGCTCTGTCAATCTAGATAACTAATACTTTCTAGCAAACTACTGTGCTCACCTGCCCTGATTTGATAAAATAAGAAACTTGTAAATTTTAACAGTAAGTTCCTACCCTTTGATCTCTTCTCTAGAGGAAGCTGCAAATAGTATAAACAAGCTAGTTCAACCTTCAAAGACTCAATGTTTATCTTATCACCAGCCATAAATGAGCTCACTGACACATGTATCAAGTTGTCATCAATTTTGAATGTTATGCAACCCTGCAATTAGCACAACAGCAAAAACTTAGTAGAGTCAGCAAACAGCAGAATTCAAAATTATAGCAACATCACATAAAAGATGCATAACACCATAAGGCAGCCTGTGCTTCACAATAATGCACATGAACAATTAGAGATTTTGAAGAACCAATTTAGCATTTAAACAATGCGTTTCAATTTTCCACACCCATTGTTGGAGTTCTAGTATAATGAAAAGTTGAAGAATTAGCCACAGATTTCGGAGGAGGGAACAGAAATCAGACAACTTTTTTTATTGACAACCATGTCATAGAAAACTGAATTGGCAGTGCTACCTACAACTTGTGTAAACTTTACATTCTCCATAACAAGAATGACAACAATAAGTCAATAACCAACCATATTAAGCTGTACATAAGAAAAATGAGAGATACTTACATCAACCTCATTATCACTAGTATGCAACTTGAGATGAGGAGAATTATGTCTATGCAGTAAGTTTTCAGAAGCATTGATATCACATTTCAAAGTGCTAGCAGCAAAATCAGAACCAACTTCAGCATTGCTCAAAGATTTGTTAATTTTTCCATTTGAAACAGTTATTCTGGGGCTCACGGATTTGTGTGAACAAGTGCTTTCTTCAATATTGACAAGATTGCAGGGCCTGCTGGGACTTTTGGAGGCAACAGGTGACATATCCTGTGAACCAAAAGGATTAAGCAATTGAGCACCAACTTGATAAGGTTAACAATATTCTTTGGGACTAATCCAGTTGCTTGTATACCTGCAATTTATTATCAGAATTGGCTGGACCACTTTTAGTCTTTACTGCAGTCAGATAAAAATACATTTAAGTTATTGCTTTAAAATTTTAACAGGAATCCTAAAAGAAAAATCTCAAATACTAATAACTAACATTCATCTGAAGCAGCAACGTCAACTGAGCGTTTATGTAGTCCTCTTGCTGAGCATCCTACTTCATCATGCACATCACCTTCATCATCAGAAATGACTAGACGAGCACGTTTACGACCAACAACTGTTTGCTGATTACTTGTTGATTTAGACAAACTTTTTGGAAAAGTTTCATCTGGCTCGATAGAAATATTGTAATTTACCGTGTGAACTGTTTTATTTTTGGGTGATCTTTTGCTGGGTCGGATAAGTGAAATTAGAGGTAAATCATCATTCCACTCTCCACTAGCATCCAAAGATGCTGATCTGTTAGCATTAGATTTACACATCACCTCCAAGTATGCATTAGACTTGTCATCAGAGCAATGATCATCCCCTTCTGTGTCTGTTTCAGAGCAGCAATCAGGTGCAATATGTTTTGCTTCAAGCTCCTTAACTTTTGACTGCTTCAATTTGTCAATTTCAAGCTGCAACCTCCTATAATAGAAGCTTCATGAGCAATAATCAAGACCAATGTTGACAATATAATGAACCTATATTAAACCCTCAAAATCTTAAAAATTTAAACAAATTACCTTTATAACTTCAGAAACTCCAATTTTACAGGTCATAAAAGTTACAGGCGAGCAACTAACTTATCAGGGCTCATGTACGCAAATTTACCTGGCCTCTTCAACATTATCAAATCTTATCATGTGGCTATAGTGCATATTCTCGAGTGCAGAAAGCTGAACAGAAGGACGCTTAGCTTCAGCAGCAATCCTGCAATATGAGATAACAGAGTAAAATTAAACTTTCAAACTTAACAAGCAAGTAGGAGTTAACTAGGCTGATTAAATTTTTTTTTTAAAATGACGTTTGGTGCAAGGATGATAATGATTTACCCATGCAAAGAAACAATCAGAAATTTTTGGTTGCAAAGACTTGCAATTTGCTAAATGGTACAAGGCATTACTTTGGAATACTTTTTAGTTATAACTTCAACAATCAACTACTAAAAGCAACAACAAAAGAATCCAATAACCGCAAAGAAACAATAATTGCATCTTTTGATTGTACAAATAAAATTTAGCTTCTTCTTTTTTTTTTTTTTGACTTCCCCACATGAAAGATGGTGCTCAGAAATGCGAGGTCTCTCTTGCAGCCCTCTGAAATTGACAGTTCTATTGTGTCCTAAAAATCAGGTTAAATCTTGTTTTCTGAAGAATCATAATAATAGCATTATTTTAATGAACTGCCCATTTATCTTGGTGAGTCATCAGCCGGCACAAAGTACATGCAATTCGCAGACAATCAAGGCAGCAATTATGCCAGGACAGGGTTATGGGACGCTTGATTAATATAAAGGAAGGTGCTTAGTTTCGCATAAAACAGGTAATTGGCAGGATGCCTTGACCAAGCAATTCAAATGCATTATATATCATCCTCATAATAGATTAGTCATTATTCTATAAATACTTAAGTTGCCTATCATACAACACACTGTCAGTTTTATCATAGAATCCATAAATTACAAAGATTGGCATTTCAGCAAATGTAATGTGTATTCATGAGAGCTCAAAGGGCAGACTTAACTGAAGGATCTATTTCTATCTGTGTCCCAAATAGTAGGGAATAAGAAATGGAAATGGAAATAGTAAAAACACAAATGAAAATTTGCCAAAAGGTACCTTAAAAAGTAAAGAATAGAAAAAATTACCTGTAGCTCTCTTTAAATGCCTCAAATGCTCCAGTCCAGTCACCATTGCAGTCCAAAACATCACCTATATTAATTTTTGCCAATGCTTGACCCTGAAACTAATAACAGTCAATGAATCCACCTCCAATGTAAAACATATTCATGAAGGAATATACTACAGAACCCTTCCCTAAAGCAAGACCAACACCACCTCTGAAACCCAAGCTTCAAAAAACTAAGTTTTGTACTTGGATTATCAAGGTGATTTACAAATAAACAATATAAAATGATTTTACCTCCAGTTTAATTATATTTTGGTCAAACAATAAAAACTGAGTCATATATCACCCAGATCATAAAACTAAGGTCAAGCTCACCTCCAGATTTCCGATTGACTTGTACCCTTCCCAACTCTTTGTGTACCATTTAATGGCTTTGCTGAAGTCCCTGAGCTTCTGGTATGATTCTCCAACAATTAAAAATGCATCACTTAACTTTTCCTTATCACAAAGTTCACTTGCTATACGCTTCTTCCTCTTTGCAAATTCACGATGCTAAACATAAATTTTCAAAACATAAGCATAAGCACATTGAATTGGCAATTGCTGCCTACTATAAAAGTCAAGAGGCAATATACAGATAATTACTTGCAGATTTTACATCTTGCTAAGATATTACAAATATAAACAAAAGCGATACTAGAAGCAAACATGAAAATACCACACTACGAAAAATGAGATTTCAAGATGAAAACTGTAAATACACTCCTACAATCAGCTCTGATGCATACTAGAAAAATAAGATGGCTTACTTGCACCCATGGAAGCCGTTTAGGAAGCCTTATATACACTTAAATAAATTTAAGAAACTTATCCATCTTTTGGTTTAGGTCCTTCTAGATTATCTTGGTCTTCTTTAAAGAAGTCAAGCAACTTTGTCTTCCTTGAATCACTGAACAACAGCCCTGGGATATGTTTACCAGTAGCTGTAGAATTTCACTGTTCTGTATACATATAAGAGAATAAGTTTTCCCAGTTTCCTAACTGAAATTTTAATTTGATGGCACAAAGACTCACTTTGTATAGCCTGGGCAATTTATCTCAGTCCTACTTTCTATGTTTCTATTATCTACCGAAAAAAGGTTAGAGCCAAATGATTCTGGATCTAAACTTTCCTTCTGCCATGTTCAATTTTTACATATGCAACAAATCGTTCTAAAAGTAGACAATAATTATCATATCCAAGATAATATTCTCTTGTTATAATAAAAGTGTAACTTGCCAAACTAAAATAATAGGAAATAAATGTGATGCCATCTGATTTCATTAGATATCCGGAATATCTATTTGATACGACTACCAGTTTTCTATATTGATATTATGTGTTAACATACTCTTACCCTTTCTAGCATATCCATAACAAAAACAGAAAAAGAGATGGTGACAGCAATCCCATCCATGCTATTACATTCAACTATAAAAAGGAACATTGAAATAGGATGAATCAAACTTCCCAAACCTATTTCCGCATGCAGCATTTTTAAAACAGCAAGCTTAGGGAGAAAAATTTTTGAGCAAAAAAAACAAGCCTTACTGAGAGCATGCTGCATACCAAGAATTCTGTGCAATCATGTCCAATGCAAAGATTTCAGGGGGATTTGAAATATAATGATAATAATTAGATTTTCCTCAAACTGTCTTCTGCGATATTATGCAATTATGCTTAGAAGAAACAAAAGAAAGGAAAATTCATGTGCAGGAGGTACTAACCTTCAGCCATGCAAAGATCATGGCTGATTTCTCAATGAGACGATCAAGACATGAATTCTGCAGTAGCAGAAACTTACGCTCCTGCGGTGTTTCTTTTGCAATAACCATGTTTCTTTTTAGCTTCTTGAGATTTTGCTCTTCTTTTTTCAGTTCATTCATTACATTTATAGCTTCCTTTACAGTCCTAATATTTTGATCAATTTGTGCTGCTAAAACATCCTCATCTTCCATAGATTTTGCCAAATCAAATGCCCTCTGGTAGCAAAGTATTGCTTCATCATACCTTTGAACCCTGTAATGCAACTCACCAAGGTTAATGTACCCTTTTGCCTCTCCTTGGCAGTGCTCAATTCTTTTACAAATCATTATGTCCTTTTCAATATGTTCACGTGCTTCATCCCACCTCCTCAACTCCATATAAACATTTCCCAGATTGTGATGAAGCCTACTACGCCCATCATCATCCTCGATGACTTCCTCTTCATCACATATCTCCAAACCTTTAATGAGAAATCTTAGTGCTTCGTCCAAGTTATCAAGGTCCATTTCAAGCATTCCTATATTATTGTGTGCATCAATATACTCTTTGAGAAAAGAAGACTTATTGTTAGGGGGGTTCTCCTTGAGAGTCTGAGCAAGTTTCATGGCAGACTTGAAATACTTTTTGGCATTCTGAACCGAGTAATGGTCATCATCAGATTTTAGGAACATTTCATGGTAGGTACGCCCAAGTTGTGTGCTGGCTCGTTGTTGCTCAACAAGATCATTGGCATTCTTAGCAAGGTCCAGATGTTTTTTCTGCAATAAAAAAAATTAATAATTACTTATGAATCACAAATACACCAAACTAAATTTTAGTTTTTGGTGCCCGGGAGACAGGTTCTGAGCTACAAAGTGGGAGGTAAAACTCTTCCAAATCCCGCCCCCACCCATTCTCAAGATTTGAACCTAAACCACCCAAGTTGGAGTCTCGGTTCTAACGATTGGAGCATCCCATGAGAACACCAAACTGAATACGAATTTTTTTTTTGTTGTCAAGATTTTCCATCTACAGAACATAATATGACTAGATTTATTTAAAATCTACATCTGTGTTGCAATTAGCCCACTAATCATTTGCCTCAAACAATGAAGATTCAATATCCCTAACTAAACCCAGTATATTCCTTTATGTTTTCTACTTTTCTCTCCATCCAAACAAACCACAAGTTAATTTATGTTCCACAACTCAAGTTTCCGTTGAAATTTTGCCCAACCCACAAATTTCTTTCAGTTTCCTGCGCTTCAGATCTCTCCAAACCCTCAAAGCTTAGAAAACTCATTTATCTCAATAGAGTAAAAAAAAATCAACCCCAAAACCTTTCTTCTCAACAGACCAATCAAAAAACCCTAAAAAATCAATCTTCTCAACTCGATCAACCAAAAAAAAAAAAATGAAAGAGAGTAAGAAAAAGAGATTACCTGATAAATCAAGGCGTCCTTGTAGTGTTCCAACCTGAGATAGACCTCACCAAGAGACTGACAAGTGGGAAGCAAATGTTTTTCAGGCAAATACTTATTCGAAACATCGTAATCGATTCGAAACCACTTGAGTGCCTCCACATACTCCCCTCTATTCTTCAGAATATCTCCAATTACATTTGCCCACCTCGCCTCTTCCTGCCTATTTCCTTCCTCTTTGGCTTTCCTGTACGCACGCTTCGCCATGCTTATCTGTAATTCTTCGCCGCGAGCCATTGTCAGATGTTGATCGGCGATCTTTGTCTGGAGAATGGAAATGTTTGCAACGTCTGTTTTGAACCCAAGGAAAGGGGAAAATGAATTTGGGGGGATTGTTTTGATTTTTCGAAAATTTTTAGTTTAGGTGCCAAAAATTACACTCCCGCCAAAACTTTTACCCCCGCCAGGCCCAATTCAGATTTTGGACCGCCCTTTTTTTCTTTTAAACCATTCCTTTTTATTTATTCAAGTAATTTTGAACATAATATAAACATAAAAAAAAATAATCAAAATATAATATAAAATATATTTATCATATTAAAAATATAAAAATATTTTAAAATTATTATAATATAAATTATTAACGTATCAAAATTTATATTAAATATATAACATAAAACAAAATACACAAATAACACGTCTATTGTTAAGTTTTAATAATTTAATTCTTTCCAAATTAAATATTGGGAATTCTGTTACTATTTAAAAATTAATTTATTTGGGTGCTTTTAAAAAGTTCAAAGATAAAAGATTGGAAGGAGGTTTTATCTTTAACCT
>JBBYHL010000004.1:15742304-15754965 GCA_038381835.1 Adansonia madagascariensis
GATAATTATAGATTAAAAAGTCATTAAGCAATTGAGTTAAGCCTACCAAATTTCCGCATGTCATGTGATTATTAGGGAAAAAAAAAAAAAAACTATAGTAGTAGCATAGCAAAGAAATGTTGTTGAATTGACCACAGGAAGTAACACTCTGATTCGAATGGATTTATTTTAAAATTTTTTAAATTAAATAAATTTATTAAATCAATTAAAATAATCAAATTAAATTTAAATAGATAAATTTAATTAGTTTTAAAAATTTTAAAAAATAAATTATTTATAGTATTATATAAAAATTATTGTATATTATAAAATTTTAAATTATTAAATAAATATATTTTATTTATATTATATAATATATAATTAAAAATAAAATTAAAATAATAGATTTGTTTGATTTATTATTATCTATTTAAAAAGTGAATAATCGAATTTATAATCATTTAATTTTAATATTAATTAATTAAATTCATTCAAGCAAATTACCGCTCTCCTAACAAGGGAAAAGGAAAGCTGGCATTTCTGTGAAGCTTCTTCCTTTGAATTCACGTTGTTAAAAATGCAGCCATTAAAAAAAAAGAAAAAAGTTAAAAAGAAGATAACATCGACAGGCCGGCCCCCCATCAAAAAGAGGGGGTGGGGGGGAAGGGCGTCTAGTACATCTCTAAGGTGCGTTAGTCAATGGTCAATGATCACAAATCCATATGCATCATATTAAAAGGTTAAAACTTTTGAGGTCTTTTTTTTTTTTTTTTTTTTTCGGGTGGTGGGTTCTGACCGAAGCTTAAACCAACATTATTGTAAATTTTGTATTCACGGCGCAATCATTAAAACGTTATCGAATCTCATGATCAAATATATATATATATATATATATATATATTAATTTAATATTATAAATTAAGTAACATAAAAATAATTAAAAACTATATAAAAATTATATTTAATTAAAAAATTTAAATTTAGTATGTAAAAATTATCTTAAATGCTGAAAATTTTAAATTTTATAAATAATATTAATAAAATGATATACACTTTTTAAATATAATAAAAATAATAAAAAATAAAAGTAAAATATTTAAAATATTTTTCATCTGTCTATGAAATTAAAAAAATTTTAATTTAGTGTATCAAAAATTAATTCATTTAATATATATAAGTTATATCTAATTTTTTATTTTTTTATAAAATTACTCGTTAAAAAAAGTTACTATAATTTTATTAAACATTTACTTGTCTTTTTAAAACATATATATATATATATATATTGAAGACATTCAGTTAAGTATTTATTTATAGTCTGGTAAAAATGGTGTCTGCCTCTCAATTAAAAATGGTTAAGATATTATTTAAAAATAATATTTTTCTTTTGATAAATTATTTTAATCAAAATTAATAAAAGATAAATATACATTAATTAGCATTTCTTCTATAAATATCAGTACTTACACAATTTAATTTATATAAAATAAAAATAAATAGTAGTAATAATATTATAAAAATCTATATAATAATTGGTAAAGTAAAACAAAAGAGAAGGGGGCTGGCTAATTGCTCCACCGACAGTCTATTAGAACATGTGCCAGAGAGAAGCACAGCAGAAGCCGATCTAATCTAGCATGAAAATTACTTGATGTGGCGCCCCACAAAGCTGACTTTTTTTTATATATCAAATAAACATAAATAAATAAATTAAATAAGCTATTTTTTATATATAAAAATAAATTTTAATTATAAATATAATTTTTTATGTAATTATAATTTAAAAAAATAAATAAATTATTTAAAAATTTTGTATCTTTTTAAAATATGGTGATAATTTGTCATACAATCTTTGACAAATGAATATCTTAACGGCCAAAAATAACATTTTATTTTTTGGTTTTTAAATTTCGAAAAGGTTTTTTGTCGGCTGTAAATGTCGTTGTTGTGATTTTAGGACCAGATGAACTGAATAATTGAATGCAAGCGTTAGGGGGTGATGGGAGGGGGGGACGCTTTCCCTAGCATTATTATCCGATGCTGACTTAAAATTAATTGATGAAGTTGAAAGGTGATGTTGCAAATTTAGGTGAATCAATGCTTGAAAATCTGGATTCACAGACGAACAGTAAAGACTCTGTCAGTACAATATATGTATGTCCTCAAATTGGAAGTCCCCTAAGCTTTAATGAAGTGATGTTCGAACTTTCTAATGCCGCTCTTCAAATTCTATATCTATATATTGAAAGTTAATCTTCTTTAACCTTTTAAAAATCTCTTTGTTTTGGGATTGATTTTTTCTTTTTCTGGTTTTGCCATTAGGCTCTCCTAATTCATGGGAATACACAATTACACATATTGTAAATGGATGATGAGACCAATTACCCAAGGTTGAAAAAGCCGAATCAAAAATTAAATCAGTATAATTTTTTATTTTCAATTCAACATGTTGAAATGAGCAATTTATTTAAATAAAATTTTAATTTTTTTTAAAAAAGTTTACTGTTAAATAAATCTTAAATATATTAATTTTTTTTAAAAAAAATTGACTTAGTGATTTAGTCTTTAGGATAATTTGAAGATATTATTGGTTCAAATCTTATCAAATAAAAAAATTTAAAAAAAATAATTAAAAAATATAAAAAAGTTTTTCCCCTTTTCTCAGGTTTTTTTTTAATGGTTAAAACTGGTTCAATTAAAATTTAATTCTATATATAGCTTTGAATTGGATGGACCTTTGGTTATCGATTCAACTTATTAATTTAATTTAATTTTTTTAATTATGTAATTATCCAAACAAGAAGTACTAATCATGACTCAAAATATATAAAAATTTATATAAATATAAAATATTTAAACATAACTTAAAATTTAATAAAATATGCAAATATAAAATAAATATCATATCTAATTTTCAAGTAAACTTTAGAGATGGGTGAAGATATTTCTCAAATCAGCTAAACATGGCAATGGTGCTTAAGATTTATTGAACATATTTCTGGCTGTGTCACCATTTCCATATTTTTTGAAGTTTTTAATTCTGGCACAAAAGCATGGACATTAATGAGGACAGAGGGGCATTTACGTTCCAAATTCATTTAAAAGTAAGGTAGCTGTGAATAATCAACAAAGGAAAAAAAAAATGATTTCTTTTAGTATCTTTTTTTTTTACTCACAAATTTTTATGATTATTTTTTTTTATAATTATAAAGAAGATAAATTTTTATGGTTAAAACTTACCAAAAGATAATGACTTTTGTTCAATAATATAGATCATTTTTTATCTCACATATTATCCCACTTCATCTATCTGATTAAATTTGAAAAAAAAAATAAAATAAAATCTATAACTGTTATAATTGGAAGCTTTAAATATGAAAATTAAAGAGAAAAATTAAATTAGTGTTTTTCTTTCTTTTCTTTTCTTTTTTTCTTTTAATAAATAGAAAACAAGATTTCTCTTCTTTTTTTTCTGACAAAAATTTGATACCAAAATTTTAAAAAAAAAATCCCCAAAAAAAAAACCCTAGAAAAAAGGGTTTAAAAAATGGAAAAACCTAGATCCCAGCAACCAGATCTGAAATCTAGTTTTCTCCCAAAGCCAACAAAAACACTCAAAGAGTCCTTTTTTTTTTTTAATATTTATTTTCTTTTATTTAATCTTTTTTTTTTCTTGTTCTATTCTCTCTCTAATTGGAAGTGTTGTGGTTGTCATCTGCTTTTTTTTTTGTTACGCGTCCACATTTCAACACTCTGTCATCACTGCTTTCTCCCTCTAAAGGCCCTTCCAAATCTTTAATTTTATTTTATTCTTTTTTGATCTTCTATCTTTAATTGCCAGTTTGGATTGAAGACCAAACCGGCCAGGTTTCAAAGCAGACTAGGCTTTTGCTTCTCAATCCGAAAAAAAAGAAAACCCGCAGTCTTTCTCTCTTCTTTGTTCCTTTTCCTTTTGATTATTTTATTACATTATTATAATAACCATCGCAGCCTGCTCTTTTCCGGTTGAGCTGCGATTTCGGTTTCTTCTTATGGGAAGCGAAAGGACCCAAATTGGATCTTTTCAAGGAATTTGGTGTTGCTGAGACTTGAGATACCGAGGTTTCCTGAGTTGGGTTGTTCTTGTTGTTGTTCTGGCTATAGTGAGTTATGGATACTGGAGGTCGACTCATTGCTGGTTCGCACAACAGAAATGAGTTTGTTTTGATAAATGCAGATGAAAATGCAAGAGTAAGAGACTAGAAATTTAAAAAAAAAAAAAAAAAAAAGAAAAAAAAGCTTCGCAGTTTTTATTTTATTTTATTTGTTATTTGAGGAATATCCGCTTGCTTATTTTGCTGTTTCATGAACATGAAATGGGTTTTCTTTTTTCTTTTTAGTGTTGCTAGAAAATGTGAAAAATTTGTGCTCTTTCTGATATGGGTTTCACTAGAAATGTAACTAGGTTGGATTTTTTTTTAATCCTAGATTCACACATTTGGTACCTTTTCGTTCCATTTTGAGCCTTAAACCTCTAAATATTTTGGTTTATGTTTTGGGGTTTTGGTTTTGTTTCCTCTTAGGAGGATAAAAATAGAGATGTTAGAGTGTTGCTTGGTTAATACGCATTTCCATAAAAATGGTCAATTTATGTTGATTTAGGTGAAGAAGGACGTTTTTTTTTTTTTTTTGTTAACTGTGTGATTTGTGATTTCTTAGGTCTGGTTCAGATTTCTTTTTGGCATTTAAGATTTGCTGTTCCTTTTGTTTAGATTCTGGGAATTTGGCACAAATTGGAAGAAAGCATAAGATTTTGATTCTGCTGTACATAATGGTTACGCCAAATTGTTGAATTCTTCAGAAAATTCCAAATCTTTTGGAATTTGACAAATCGATGTTGTGAATTTTTTTATAATGCTGACTAAGCTCTGCATTTGTTGGAAATGTTGATTTAAATCTTTAACGAAGTAGCTTATAACATTTTTAAACTCATCTTCAGGATCCTTATGTGTTACGATTTAATTAAGCTATTGCAAAAGCATGTTAATTAATTACTTTACTCTCATCCTCCTCCATGTCTCTTTTCTTTTGTTATTTGCTCCATATGAACTTGCAACCCTCTCAAAAAGGAGGAAATAAGGATGGAAGCTGATTTTATGAAGCTATCAAGACCACGTGTAGATAATCAGAAAAATTAACGTAGAAGTGAAGAAAATAAATTTTGTATATCTGCAATTCTATTTTGTTTGCAAAACCCTGCCCTTATCAGAATGCTGCATAGTAAGTTGAAATGAAAATGTTGGTAGTTCTCATTGGTAACTGATCAAAGTTTGATCTAATTAGCTTGTTAGCTTCTAGTATGTTAAAGCGTTTGTTAAATTCAGTGAGAACCGTTCTCCTTCAGGGCTGTGCTAATATAACTTTCATCACTGCTTTAGTTTTTACTGGATTTGTTGTTCCCACTTTCCACATTTCATGATCAGGTGCTGATTGTACACTCTTTACGGTTGTGGTTCTTATCAGATAAAGTCTGTGCAAGAATTGAGTGGGCAAACATGTCAGATCTGTGGGGATGAGATTGAGATTACAGTGGATGGAGAGCCCTTTGTTGCCTGCAATGAATGTGCTTTCCCCGTCTGCAGACCCTGCTATGAGTATGAGAGAAGAGAGGGAAACCAAGCTTGCCCTCAGTGCAAAACCAGATATAAACGAATCAAAGGTGAGATTGTTTCTGCGATGTATGGTCTACATTGGCAGCCGAAAATTACTTATGAGTGTCCCTAACTGGTGATTTGGACTGCAGGTAGTCCTAGGGTTGCAGGTGACGAGGAAGAAGATGACATAGATGATCTGGACAATGAGTTTGACTATGATTCTTTGGATCCTCAGCAAGTTGCTGAGGCCATGCTCGCTGCACACCTTAGCACTGGCCGTGGTTCCCACCTTAATGCCTCTGGAATGCCTGCACATTCAGACCTAGATTCTTCTCCTCCTGGCTCTCAAATTCCTCTCTTGACCTATGGCGAGGAGGTGAGTCTGTCTCTCTTCTCGTCTCCCTATTTATATGTGTTTATAAGAGTTCGAAATTATGGTACTCTGTGTTTTTACACTGCTCTGCACAAACAATAGTTGCATTATAAGTTTATAACCATGCTTTTTATTGTTTTAGCATTTGGAGATTTCTGCTGATCATCATGCTCTCATTTTACCCCCGTTTATGGGTCATGGAAATAGAGTTCACCCAATGCCTTATACTGATCCTTCTGTACCTTGTAAGTCACTATCTTCTGCTTGTTACCAATTTTGAAATAATTGTCTCTCTTGTCTCGGACCTTAGAGTTTCCATTGCTGCAGTGCAACCTAGACCAATGGTTCCTAAGAAAGATATAGCCGTATATGGTTATGGAAGTGTCGCATGGAAGGATCGGATGGAGGAGTGGAAGAAAAGGCAGAATGACAAACTTCAGGTAGTTAAGCACGAAGGAGGGAATGGGGGAGGAAACTTTGATGGAGAGGAGCTGGATGATGCTGATTTGCCAATGTAAGTGACTGTTTAAAGTATATGAATAATTTTTTGTTACTACTGTCTGTAATCATTGATAGCTTTTTAGGTGGATTTGTTTCTGAAATTCTGCATGATGGCACCTTTTGCTCGTATCTCTAGTAGTTTCTTTGTCATTTAAAAAATTGTTTATCTTTTCAGGATGGATGAAGGCAGGCAACCACTTTCAAGGAAGCTACCCATTCCTTCAAGCAAGATAAATCCATACAGAATGATTATCATGCTCCGTCTTGCAATTCTTGGCCTCTTTTTTCACTATAGACTTCTGCATCCAGTCAGGGATGCTTATGGTTTGTGGTTGACTTCTGTGATATGTGAAATATGGTTTGCTGTGTCCTGGATTCTGGATCAATTCCCCAAATGGTATCCTATAGAGCGTGAAACATACCTTGATCGACTATCTCTGAGGTTTGTAGTGTTCCCCACAACTTACCGTGTTTTATGTTTTTATATGAGCATTTGACATGAATTCAAATTTCTGCCTCCCATGTTTAATTTATTCTTCATGCTATTATGAATTTGGTGCCGCTTCCTTTACTAATTTTACCTTTATGCACAGGTATGAGAAAGAAGGGAAACTATCAGAATTAGCTAGTATTGACATTTTTGTGAGTACGGTGGATCCAATGAAAGAACCTCCACTGATCACTGCAAACACTGTTCTGTCCATCCTCGCTGTTGATTATCCTGTTGATAAAGTTGCATGCTATGTATCAGATGATGGTGCTGCCATGCTCACATTTGAAGCTCTCTCTGAGACATCTGAATTTGCTAGGAAATGGGTTCCTTTCTGTAAAAAGTTCCATATTGAGCCCCGTGCTCCAGAGTGGTATTTATCTCAGAAGATAGACTATCTAAAAAACAAAGTCCATCCTGCTTTTGTTAGGGAAAGGCGAGCAATGAAGGTGTGTGACTTCTTGTCATGCATTGTAAAATGTGTTCTATTTTAAGTTCTTTTATTTCTAAAATTCATATGCAGTTTCTAATCAATCTGAGGCTGAATTTAGCAATTATGATTTTTGCTTTTCATGGCAGTGAATGTTAAATTTATTTGAGTATATTATTTGTGTGGACAGAGAGAGTATGAAGAATTTAAAGTTAGGATAAATGGATTGGTTTCCACTGCACAGAAGGTTCCTGAGGATGGTTGGACAATGCAGGATGGAACTCCATGGCCTGGAAACAATGTTCGTGACCATCCTGGCATGATTCAGGTGAGATGGTGTTAAATTTGACCTGCCATATTTTCTCATCATATTTTCAAGTACTTGTAATGCAGAAGAATTGAAGGATGATGGAAGAACTTTACTGTGGGGAACACACCACCTTCAGGATGATGTAGTCCTTGATGAAATGCTTCATTCTTTGTTAACTATTTCAATGATCTGTTTTTTGTGACCATGTATGTGGGAGAGGCTTGCTGCAGTGATATTCAATAGGGAAGATAGGTTTATTTATTTTATTTGTGACTTGTGAAAGTAGCTCTTAATTTGAGACTTGATTCATCTTTGGTGCTTTTTGCTTGCACGGCCGTTTGCTAATTCTACCTCCTCCTCTGTGTTGAGTATTTTTTAAATTTTATTTCTGTTATGAGACACTTATATGATGTACTGAGA
The DNA here is from genome assembly GCA_038381835.1 of Adansonia madagascariensis. Lineage (NCBI taxonomy): Eukaryota > Viridiplantae > Streptophyta > Magnoliopsida > Malvales > Malvaceae > Adansonia > Adansonia madagascariensis. Next base: position 15,750,441 of record JBBYHL010000004.1, read on the forward strand.
CATAAATTGTAAGGACTTTGAGCCGTTGGCTATTTTGATTTAGGGGGTACTCTTATATCTCATAAGTTCATTCATGTTCTTAGTAGCAGCACATAACTAAATTTGTCTCCTGACAGGTTTTCCTAGGTCATAGTGGTGTTCGAGATGTGGAAGGAAATGAGTTACCTCGCCTAGTTTATGTTTCTCGTGAGAAGAGGCCAGGGTTTGAACACCATAAAAAGGCTGGGGCCATGAATGCTTTGGTAAGGCACATCTTCTTTGTTTTTCTGTTTCATACTCTTTTGGCAGTTGAAACATAATTTCGAACTTATGAACTTTCATTGTTTGTACTGTAGATAAGAGTCTCAGCAGTCCTATCAAATGCTCCTTATCTTCTAAACGTCGACTGTGATCACTATATTAACAATAGCAAAGCACTTAGAGAAGCCATGTGTTTCATGATGGACCCAACATCTGGGAAGAAAGTTTGTTATGTGCAGTTTCCTCAAAGATTTGACGGAATTGATCGACATGATAGATACTCAAATCGAAATGTTGTGTTCTTCGATGTAAGTTTATTTCAATTCTTCCCTATTAATTATCTGTTCTTTTCTTTTACCTTTCAAAGCCTAATCTTGCCAAACAAAATCAGATCAACATGAAAGGATTAGATGGCATACAAGGACCTATATATGTTGGAACAGGGTGTGTTTTCAGAAGGCAAGCACTTTATGGTTATGATGCACCAGTTACCAAGAAGCCTCCTGGCAAGACCTGCAATTGTTTGCCAAAATGGTGCTGCTGCCTCTGCTGTTCTAGGAAGAACAAGAAAACAAAGCAAAAGAAGGATAAGACGAAAAAGTCTAAGCAAAGGGAAGCTTCAAAGCAGATACATGCTCTTGAAAACATTGAAGGGGGAATCTCAGGTAAGGGTTCACTTGCAAGGGAGCAACCTAAAGTTCCAATAATCATATTATGTGTATATAGTCTATATTTGATGTAACACTCTAAACTGGGATCTGTGTGACACTGTCAGAGTCAAACACTCAAAATTCATCTGAGGCATCTCAAATAAAACTAGAGAAGAAGTTTGGTCAGTCTCCTGTGTTTGTGGCTTCCACTCTTCTGGAGAATGGTGGAGTTCCTCAAAATGCAAGCCCTGCATCATTACTGAGAGAAGCTATCCAGGTTATAAGTTGCGGTTATGAAGATAAAACAGAATGGGGAAAGGAAGTAAGTAAACCGAAAATCAATCTGTATATATAATATAGGCAAGTTGTAATTTATTAATATCTAATAATCATCAAATTTTCAACTTGCAAACCAGGTTGGCTGGATATATGGCTCTGTTACTGAGGATATCCTGACAGGATTCAAGATGCACTGTCATGGCTGGCGATCTGTGTACTGCATACCTAAACGACCTGCTTTCAAGGGTTCAGCTCCCATTAACCTCTCAGATCGTCTACACCAAGTTCTGCGTTGGGCTCTTGGATCTGTTGAAATTTTCTTGAGCAGACATTGCCCCATTTGGTATGGATATGGGGGTGGATTGAAATGGTTGGAACGATTTTCCTATATAAACTCGGTTGTATATCCATGGACCTCCATTCCCTTGCTTGTTTACTGTACCCTTCCAGCTATCTGTCTCCTTACTGGGAAGTTTATTGTTCCTGAGGTAATAATTCACTTGTTTTATGCTTTGAACAAACATTTAACTCTAGCTTTTAGAGAGAAGTTCATTCCCGTTGGTTTATTTTGAATTGCTATCAAATCAGTGACAACTGTTTGAAACCTGAAATATGTCCATGTGCCCGTGCTAGTATCATAATTTAAGATGTAGATGTGTTATTGATTGGTCAACCATTTCATGATATCACGATTTAGATGATTTTGAGTTACATCTTTCCAATGGTTTATCTGTCATATGAATTTTACTTTTACATGGTATATTTCACTTGCTAGCCTCTAGAAAGATGACCGTGGTGCTCAAAGTTAGTTTCTTTGTTGATTTCTGTTTTTAAATATGGTGGATTTCTGTGTTTCTTAAGTCATACTCTGTTGATTTATAGTTTCTTATTAACTCTGGCTTTGTCTAACATGGAATTCCGGGCTCGTCTTGCAGATTAGCAACTATGCCAGTCTTATATTCATGGCTCTCTTCATATCAATTGCTGCAACTGGTATTCTTGAGATGCAGTGGGGTGGTGTTGGAATTGATGACTGGTGGAGAAATGAGCAGTTTTGGGTGATTGGAGGTGTTTCATCACATCTTTTTGCCCTCTTTCAGGGTTTACTAAAGGTTTTGGCTGGTGTCAGTACAAGCTTCACTGTAACCTCTAAAGCAGCAGATGATGGTGAATTTTCTGAGCTTTACCTCTTCAAGTGGACATCCTTGCTCATCCCTCCAACCACCTTATTGATCATAAACATAGTTGGCGTTGTGGTTGGGGTCTCGGATGCCATCAATAACGGGTATGATTCGTGGGGCCCATTGTTTGGGCGTCTATTTTTCGCCTTTTGGGTTATTATCCACCTTTACCCCTTCCTAAAGGGTTTGCTTGGGAAACAAGACCGGATGCCAACCATTATTGTGGTATGGTCTATTCTGCTGGCCTCAATCTTGACTCTAATGTGGGTCCGAATAAACCCATTTGTTTCGAAAGATGGCCCCGTACTAGAAATTTGCGGGTTGAACTGTGACGACTAGGAGACCACATGAATAAAGAAGTAGCTTTGGGTCTTCAGTTATATCCCATTTGCTATGGTCACAAGGGATTTGTGATCTTGTGTGCTGAACGCTTCAAATTATGTTGCATGATGAAGTTTTCATAGTTAGCAAGCAATTGAAAGCTGAAATTTTGTGGGAGGCAAAGTGTAGGGTTAGGGGGGGTGGGTGGGTTGTGTAGATATATATAATGGGGCTGACACCTTGTTCTTTGTTTTTCAGAGTTCGTTTCTATTAATTCTTTTATTAGATTTTTGATTGGGTTTTAGGGTTTTTTTTTCTTTTTCTTGTGTATTTTTTTGGGGTCTGTTTTATGGTATTTATTAATTCCCTGGCTAGTGTGGGGGGATTGAGTATAGGGTGTCTCAAAATTTTATTTTATTCCCATTTTTATATTCTATTCTATTCTATTGTTATAATGTTCTAATGTTTCGTCTGGACTCTGGAGTTGGTCCAATGTACGCTTACAAATTGAAGTTATGAATGCTATAAAGACTATTTGTTCCTATTATGACAAATTCATGTGTTCATGTCATTCTTGTATTATTATTATTATTATGTTCCATGATTGTGTGTTCAAAATTATGAAGTTTGATTTTAGGTTTTATTTCATTAAATAATGAAAAAAAATACATAATATTCAGGTGGCTGCATTTCTTAGAATATTGAAGAAACACTTGATTTTCAGGTTGATTTGTTAGTTTTACCGCTCCCATGGTCCCATCAAAGCAATTGCAGTGTTAATTGTGCATACTACTCACAACAAAAGTAATAGAAGTATTTGTATATTATAATACTTAATGACATTCACCAATGATATGCAAATGATATATATATATATATATATATATTAAGATAATAAAATAACAAATTTAAGGATTATTTATTTATTTTCTCAGAAATAATTAGATTGTCAGAGAATTTGCTGTAAATCCTTGGAAATAGTGAAGATGTTACTTGCCATTCCATGTTTGTGAGTTATTTATTTTATGTGCTTTAGTTTATCGTATAGTTGTTTTTTTATCTTTAAAGGATTATTATATTTCGTTTTGCTTTTTCTCAGTCTTAGCTTCTGGTGGTGATAAAGTAGAAGAAGAAATAAATAATCTTTTTTATCTTATAGAATTCTTTTAGGAATTTAAGTAATAAACAAAAATTTAGACTCGGAAGAAATTCAAGTTCAATGGAAGTAAAATCAATTAAGAATGAGTTTCTTTCTTTATTTAAAAAATCTTGGAGTATTTCAATATTTTTAATAATACTCTGGGAAGACGTCACCTTTTTAACATTTCTCTCTGCTACTAGTGGAGAGTATTTATTTATTTATTTTTTTGCATAAAATATTCTTTGTTGGCCTATGTTCAACTTAAATTTTTTTTTTTTAAAAAAAAACTTATTTTAATTTCTAGGAGTACAGACTTCGATGACAAATGAAATGTCTGAAAAATCAACCTATTATACTCCCAATAAATACATTCTGATGAATTTATTTTTTATTATATTACATTCATACCGTTTGAAATTGATCGTGAAATAATATAATATATTATAATATCTTCTTTCAATATATTTCTCTTAGAAAGGCTAGAGTCTTAGTATAATTAATTAATTAATTAATTAAGGATCTACCAATCTTTCAAACCTTCGTTTATCTGACTCTCGAAAAGCAGTTTGTGGGCTTCAATTATATATATACTGCAGAAGTTTTCACACAAATACATGACTTTGTTTACAAATCAATGCATGCCCACTTAATCTTAATTTCTTTATGTTTATAAATAAAAAGGTTGTTGGAAAATTAAAACATTAAAAATGATA
>JBBYHL010000004.1:15755065-15768533 GCA_038381835.1 Adansonia madagascariensis
GAGTATATTAAATTTAGTATAGATATAAATATACTAATATTTAAAAATTGGATATAAAAATTTAAATATATATATGGGGGAAAGTCGATCAACAGACCAAAGAAGGGTAGATAAGTAATTTTAATCTCTTTATTAATAATTTCAATAAATATCATTCTCCTCTTTGAAATTATTTTTTTGCTTTTCACTTTTATTTAATAACTATTTGCCACTTTTAATTTTTTATAATTTTTTCTAAGTGCTTTAATTCCTATCCCTCGTTGGGAACTCGCCAACTCGGCGAGTTTCCATCATATTTGCTTTTCGCCGCTTGGATGGCGAGTTCTCAATGCAAAATCTAAAACGAGCATATTTTCGAAATTAAATTGAAAACGGCACATTAACGGAAATAAAAAAAATTATCAATAATGAAATAAAAAGTCAACAACAGTGTAGCATCCGTCATTCCCCGAACTTTGAAAAAATTTACTGTAAATCAATTATAAATTTAAATTATGGATAATTTATAAAAATATAATGTAAAATTTACAATTTTAAATAATAATTTTTTTATAATTTTTATATTATAATTAAATAATTATAAAATTATTAAAAAATTATAAGTGTAATACTCCAAGTTTAGTCAATTGTTGTTTTATTTGTTGAAAGAAACTCGAAAGTAACCCAATTCTGTACTCACCTTGCCCTGAAGTTTAGTTGAAGAAATGATGAGGGCTTTCCTTCAGACCCTCCTAGCATTGATGGCGATTCTCTTGAGACTAGGACTCAGATCATTTGCATATTTTGCCTCTGCTTTGAAAGCGGAAGGCGAGAAGCTTTCCATGATTCAGAGAACATATCAAGGAATTGGCCATGAATTTCTAAGCCTTCTTCTTATCCATTTCTTGTATATTCTCTTCTTTCTATCATTTGTCTACTACTCTGTCGGTCCTTTACTTCATAATTTGTATTCTCTCTCATTTTACCATTAATCAACCGAAAATAAGGTACAATTGCATGCTTGACATTTTTGTATTCAACTAGATTCATCCCAAAATGGCCGCCAATGCTTCACCTTTATTACAAAATTGTTGGATTTCTTTTCTAATAATTTTTATTTGAATTAAAAACTCATACTAATAATATATTTATCCAACCGAGGCCCATGTATGTCATTATCAAACTGAAGCTCATCGGGTTCAGTCTACTTCAGGCATGTCCTAGTGGATCCAATGTCGAGTCTCACTTTCATATGAATTTGTAAAATGCAAGCACTGTTATCTGTACTTTCTTTATTAGGTGATTGTATGCTCAGTGGTCCTTTACAACCTTTAACATTGCTAAAAGCTTTCTCATTGAGCTATTATGGGTACTTGTCCAATAACTTTTTTGATTGCATGGAAAATTCTACTCTGGCACGGTTTTGGGTTGTGTATATTACTATTTTTTTACATAAGAATTCCTTTGTGATTTTATGTTTTGAAACACTTTGGATCAGTTTGAGATCCTAAAACTGCTGCTTGTATCAGTTTTACAGTGTCTCAAAGAGAGATGCATTTTTCTTTTGGTGTCTGTCTATTGATGTTTCTAGTATCTTAGCTTGTTATGCTAGTCTTATTCAATATTATAAATAGGACACTTTTTTTCTTGAATGGCTATTCAATGAGCAATTAAATACTTATAATCACTGTCATAGAAGGATAATTATATGCTATTAAGGGATTACAAGTTCTACTTGGTACTTTTGCTCCAACCACAGTAGAATAGTTGATTATCAAAAGATAAGGGAAATTTTAGTTCTTGTTTAATTTGCATGTATTGTAGTTCAATGATTTGAGTAGTTCCTGTACTATGAACATATGCATTTCTCAATGTTGGTTAAATAACTGCTGGAGAAGAATGAAAAAAGGGCATCGTTATTCTCTATAGTTCTTCACTACTCCTACAAGAAGGAAGGACTCGCTTTTTCTTTCTTTCTGTTTGGAGGGAATCATTTTGAAAAAAAAATGCCTTAATTGGATAAATTGACTCATAATTCTGGGGCTGATCTATCATACTTCATTTTTCAAGTAGTTGGCTCAATAAAGACAGGAATGGAAGTGATAGCGCCACTCCTTTTTTCTTTGTGGCTCGTTTAAAGCATTCTTTCGGGCACTACATTGGAAGTCCTCCATTGCTACCTTGACTGAGGTTGGACTTATCTGATCGCCTGATTCAACTAGTCTTTTTTTGCTATTTCGATATCGCTCTTCCTTTTTCTATCTAATAGGAGTTTAAAATCGTTGACGTGACATTGACCAGAATCATTGATGTATATCTAATTGGAAGTGATCATGCTCAACCTCCTCCATTGCAGTTAACTGGGAACTTTTCGATGAAGAGGGCATATGGCGTGATAATCTGTTGACATACATTTACCTTGGTATACCTCTACAAAGAGATTAGAGAAAGAAAATCATTTCCCCGATAGCAATGAGAATCACTCTGCCTAGATTTCCCAATCAAACATGGACAATGGCTACCAATATGACAGTGCAAGAGTGGAACTCGTATACTCCACTTTTTCTTAGTTAAGGTTAAGTAGAGAAGGCTATCGACCCTGCCATCTTGCTTTACAGACCGACCACTAGAACTGATCTTTCTTATAAAGGCTTCCGTCTTATCTCGCGTTCTATTACTGGTGGCCCACTCCTGCTTTTCGTATTTACCACTGATGATATTTCCTTATTTTGAGACGTTATGGCAAAAGACGATGACTCTTGGAAGGAAAGAAAAGGCCATTGACTACCTCAGACCTTGCTCGTAAAGACTATCCCCCTTCAGCATTTGGTACTGAGGAGAGCTAGCCATTAAGCACATACCCAAGCTAAGCAAAAGATGGAAAAAGCACACTTTTCAAATTGGGAAAAAAAAGATCAGAAGGGAGATCAAAGCCCGAAAGCACCTAGTGAGCTCAGATTTTGATTGAGAAACCAACTCTATTTGGTTAAACTAGAGAAAAGAGCAGGTAACGATCTAAATGACCAAGCAACAAAATCCTCCTTTGTCGACCTGAAACTGAAGTAAAGAAGGGAATGGAGCAGGCAATGAAATTGTTTTTGTGAATTAGTTGTAGTTGCGTCCTTACTTGATCCCATCTTTGTTAGAAGAGACTTTGCTCAGGTTTGGAACCTGGCTGCTGGCATGACTGGTTCAGGAAGTGATGTTTTCCAACGATTTCTTGATAAATGGAGGTTGACATTTGCATCTTCAGCAAATTTCTAGAGAACTCTTGAGCGAGAATCTTGCAGTATTAGGATTTTGGACAGGCATTGAAAATGTCAACATTAAGGAAATGGGAGAGGCTAATGTGATTCTAAGAATTAAGATTGTCAGACAGAAGGACGGGTTAACCTTTCTTTACCTAGTCGAGTTAAATTGAAAAGATTCTCAATATATATACCTTCTTTCTCTCTGCAGTGTTTATCCTTTCCTTTTTATGGTGAGTGCTGAGTGTTTTTTCCCAAGCTAGTAAAAGAAGAAGGTTGTCGAGGACTACCCTAAGCCTACAAGTAGGCAGGACTTTTAGTTACAATGTCTAGGTTGGGAAAGCCTTTCTAAAGCCAATTAATTATCGGATTTCACTAAGCCAACTACTAGAGGATTCCTAGATCATCCGATATCCCTAGCAAGGCTCAAGAGACCTCGAGTGATACCGAACTTCCAAAGAAGACTAATTCATCGTCATGACGCTCGGGCGGACAGATTAGTTAAAATGTATCTATCCATATTCTCAGTGTCTAAGTTGGTTCTTATTCCTATACAGAGAAACTATTAATTTAGTAGCATTGTGGATGACTCATCTTGTCGATAGATGTCGAGAGTGTTTTGGAGAAGTACGGCATCCTAGTGAATGACCTTTTTCTTAAGGTATGTGCTAGAACTACCTTCCATCCCTGTGGAGGTGGGCCTGAATTGGCGTCCTTTCTGGTCTTCATCTTTGGTGAAAGGTGATAAGGCCTTAGTAGGCTGGACTCCCTTCCATCGGATTGATTTGGGAGCTGTTTACAATCACTCTATGGGATCGCGCGATTTTCAAAGGGCTGAACCCCAAGGATCCGGATAGGTCAGCGAAATAGGCTTGGCCGTTTGAAGGTTGGTTCCCTTACTGGAGCTCTATCTTTATATTGCCTCTGTTCAGTGAATTCTTTCTACCTAAGATCATCTATCCTTGTGAGGTCGCAAGTGATGAGGATCGGCCTCTGCGTGTCCCCCTTGTAAAGGTTGTAGAGTTACCTTTGGATTCCTTTAATAATGAATGGCAAAGTCATTTTAGAAGTAATTAATGCTGCTAGTTCAGATGGTGCAACTAACGCTAAAGTTAGGAAGGAACAATGTCAAAGTCTAAAAGCAAAAGGCTATAGGAAGGATATTAACGACTAGTTTAAAAGGCCAGGAAGACCTGAAAACCTACTTCGCTTATCAAGTCAAGCTGAAAAATGTGATAGACGTGCGTACTAGCGCGATATGGCTTTTCTTTCAGCACAAGGGCAAGCTTAAGAAGAGAGTAGGCTATAGGATTCAAACCCTTTCCCTCAGCCTGGGTCAGCTTATTGAGAGCGAAATGAACTATGAACTCCAAAGCCAAAAGTCTCTTCTTCAATGGATTCAAAAAATGTTCAAAAGATAAGAGTTTGATTCCAAAGCCCAAGAAAGCCTTGTTGACTGAATCAGTCCTTCTGAAAGGAAGTTCCCATGCCACCGCTTCAGACTTACCGTACTTATTCCCATCCAAAGAGTTCGACCCCTGTACTGGGCCTAAAAATTTTTTTAGAGGTTTAGACATATTATTAGGAGAATGCCCCCTAACCTGCGACATTACACGATATGCAAAGGTCGCTCATTCACTTCTATCCTTATCATTAAATCGAGTGTCTACTCACTACCCAGGATTAAGACTCCTTTCTTTAAAGAAAGCGCTCAGTCACTCCAGCCTTGGAGTTCGATCCGCCCATGAACTCTTTCATCATATTGAAACCCTTTTTTTTAAGTTATACGCGTAAAGGCTAGATCAAAGATGGGTCGGTTCACTAAAGCTCTTCCTTTTTTTCCTTTTTATTTTCTTCTTTAGGTTGCCAAAAGAGCCCATGTGTCCCAGCTTCAGTAAAAAAAATAGATCTCGGTGAGCTCTGTTTGCTTCGAAAAGATATTGTTTGGCAGTAAGCATTTGCAAGAATAGCATCCCTATGTAGGGGAAGATCACGAAAGACAAAGATTATCAAGAGGGCCTCATGACAACTAATCCATGAGAGCCCACATTTATGCTTTCATTCACTCATTCCTCTTAGTCAGGAGAGGAAAGATCTTACAGCTTTTTAGTCCTCACACTCTGAGCATCTTGCATCGATCGTAGTCTGAATTTTTGGCTACCTCTCGTGTGTCTCCTTCAAACAAAATATCTAAATTATTTTCTACTGGCCGGCGTCCTTAGCTTAAGAGGTCTTCTTCGAGATGTAATTAACTACTAAATCATGTCTCCTCTTTGAGAAAGCTTGCTTGCATAACATAACGAGAGAAACACGTAATTGCTCTAAGTGCGAGAGCGCGCACTACTACTACATCATAAATAAAAAAGAGGTGACAAAGCACAATTAGTGTAACATAAAGGAAAGCAGCTAGTGCGAAAGTAGCCGCCCCTCTTTGATTGTGCAAAAACCCTGCCAGGAGACACCTAATTGAAGAAGCACCTTTCTGCTTGAGAAAGTCAAAGCCCTCTTTCTTCTTTCATTCGTGATGTACCCAAGATTGATGTTAGTTTCTTCCTATAGGTCTACCCACTTGATCATTCTTCTTGTTTATTTTTCTATTTTGAGAGGGGGCACATTGGGATCTGACTCTCATTATGGGCTTGTTTTCCTGGGGTAGGAAAGGCTCGTGGGCTAGGCGTAGACTAGTCTGTTCAGGTGTGGATCCTTAAAGCTAAAAACTGAACTTAGGTTCCGACTGACTACATCAAAAGTGAAATCCTCAACTGAAAAAATAATATGAGCTGTGACGGGGTTGCTTTAGCGGGTACATATGATAAGAATCAAACCATAGCCTGAGTCGATCGAGTGAGGATAAGCTACCTAACTTTTTCAGGGCCAGATCTTGATGTAGAAAGGCAGTTTTGACTTCAGCCTTGAGGTGGGCTAACTCTTGAAGTGGATCAATTCCTTTGTATTGAGGGACTAGCGATTGTGGTGTCTTCACATCCCCATAGTGGTGAAGCTCTTTCTTATTCTGGTTGAAAGTGAAAGCGAAGGAGTGTGAAGTGAATTGGTCCCGTCTACAGAGCATGCCACTATGCTTGACACATGTAATTGCTTTCCTTGGCACTCTAGTTAGTGACTTCTCTCCCTTCACCCTCGGTGACCTACTTGGAGAGCTAACTACAAAGAAGGAAGAACTATTTTTTTCTTCTTTAGCGCTCACTATCAGAGTCGGCAAGAGGAAGAAGAGTTTATGAAAGCATTTCTATAGGGGAGGAGCATTCGTTAGCTAATTCATCTTAGCCCTTTTTTTTCTTTTATTCTCTTTCTAGTGACTTTGAAAGAAGGTCTTTTCGCTAGCTTAGAGTAAGCCGGGAACCCCAAAAGAATTGGAATCCGGAAGTTCCTTCGTAGCCTAGTTAAGATCTTCCACTGCTACATGAACACTTCCCTTTCTCTGGTTCCTAGCCAAAGGCTTCCTTCTAGGGTTATAGAGAGAATGACTATTGATTGAGTGAGTTGCCCACCCACTAAACCACCTTTTAAGAAGATCGAGCTACCTTCCCTTCTACCCTTTGTCCCAAGATTGAATGATTCTTCCCATCGGTCATTGAATCACCTTTTTTTACTTTTTTTTCTCACTTCACTACCTTGATCCTCCCATCTGGATGAACTCTCGACTGATTCAACTCAAGGAAGCATCGCTTAAAGAAGAATAGTGGATTCGATAGCTGGGCTTAGGCCTTTAGACTCTTCTTACTGTCAAGCAAGTACCGGCAAAAGTCTTCTCTTAAAGTACTTTCCTTCTCTTTTTCATCACGTATAGAATTCTTTTTCTTCTTTCGAGTTTCAAGTCTAGTGTGGGAGCTGTCCATATAGAGGCTTTTTTTGGAAATAGAAAGCTCTAAGTACTTTTTAAGCTCTTTTGTGCATTGCATGGCAAATTTCATAAGGTAGGAGGTGATTGAAAAGGGGAAGCCCAAAAAAAAAAGGCATACGAGTGCGTTTGATAACCACACAGGAACGCAAATGTCTACGAGAGGCGATGTTTAATTACCACAAGACGTAAACAACAGATAGTGAGTCTTCTACCTCTCGGTGCATTCTTTCCTAGACCCTTCGCTTTTACTAAGCTAAGGCGATTTGAAGAGGTTAAATCTAAATAGGAAAAGTAGTCGAACGACGTGGCACAGAAAGAGGCTATGAAATAGTTAAGATTGCGAGCGAGAATAGAGTAATCATACCTCACGCCACGAGACAAGAGCGCTAGTGGATATAGCCAGATCAATATGACCGTCCACAAACTCCCTTACTATCATTTGTGTTGAGAGTGAGGCAATATGTAATATTGGAAGAGGCACGTGACTGCTTGACTAAAGCAGTTAGATGAAGGGCGATGGATAGGACATTGATCCCAAGGTCGAGTACAGTACGAAGAAGTGATATGTTTCATAGCAGCCAAGGATGATGAGTTCGAGTTCGATCTCTGTAGTCAAGTCTAAGATAGTTGATTCGGTATCTAAGACAACTATTCTAGAAAGCATCAGGCATGCTTCTCTTCATAAGTCATTTAATGCTTGGCTTCCTTCATTTAATACTTCATAAGATGCAAGTCCAGGTGACCCATTTTTGACTAGTTACTAAAGGAGAATCCGTTCTAACACCCGATATTACGTAAAATAAGATAGCAAACGAACTCGCCAAGCTAACTTAGGGGTACAGCTTCACGCTCTACCAATCAGTCCAGATGAGCTCTTAATCCTTCTTTTCTCTCTTTCGACTTGATTAATTAGGAGTTAGATCCACAAGACCAATGCCTTCCTTTCTAATCCAATGCCCAGTGATTTTTTATTTTTAGAGAGTCCATCTTTCTCGTCAAGTGCCTCTTCAACTCTTTTTTTAACTAGGTCGGACGCGCAAAGTGCTCCACCTGAGTTAGAGCGGGTATTTGATCGAATCTATGATAAATACGCAAAGTGAGTGGTGAGAGCCGGTAAGCAATTACCCCAGAATTGAGCATGTCGGACCTTGTTTGGATAGTGATTGGGGACACACACACACACCTAGGAGCACCCCTTCCTGCATATCCATACAAGTCCTAAGTAGGTGGGTCGAGGTCCTACGAGGTGCTCACTACTCGGAGTACCCTCCCAAAAGGAAAAAGATGTGTCTATCAGGTTCGATTCTTCTTAGTTGGGTTAGGCAGGTTCGACCAGAAATGCCATGCTTACACACAAGACTACCCCTCCTCCCGAAAGCTTTGCGAGGACTACTTTACGACTATGGACGATCGCCCGTAGGGGATTTACTGCACAAGGCCCCTGCAGAGGAAAAGCTTTATCCCGGCGAATAGAAGATGCTCAGCTCTACACAACATAGAGATTGGCACGCTTTCAGGAAAAACATATAATAGTAGAAGATCCAACATGCGAAACACAACGATCATTAGAAATTCACAAATTATGAGATGCTGTAATATACTCTTTCCCATAACTTCTCGTACCAGACTAAACCACTAAAATGCAAATAGGGATCAGAAATATGGTCAATATCATGAAGAATAAAGAGATACCATCTATACCCAAAAAAATTGATGTTTTCATAAGAAAGCCATCGAAAACTTTCCACAAATTGAGATTTAGTCGTAGAAGGATCGAATTGTATCCGAGGAACAGGAGAATACAAAAGAGTAATAAAAGAGGCACACAGACCAATCAATTGTATCAGTTGTTTCTTGAATTTGGAATGAAAAGAGGAGTAATGCTTTCTAGCATGGGACACAGAATAGGACCACTTAGATCAGAATAGCATTCATAGAAATGTTCTAACATAGAGTAGAATCTAACATTGGAGAGATTAGTTGACAACAGTAAAAAGATGGGTGCCTAATTCCAATACAATAGGGGTCTATCGGTGCAAGTCAGCTAAACACCGTGATTGATGAGTGGGTAGGTGGGTTAGGTGTACCTCTCGCCTAGTAAGAAATAATGAGGCTAGTCCCCACCATTGGAAATAGTAGGGCCCCCTTCCTGCGTATGCGCCTTTATTTCTTTCAATTATTTTTATTTTTTTCCAATGGAGAATCTTTCTAAAAAAATCTCTCTAGCAACAATTCGTCGATTTCAATCCAAGGTGCACCTTGCTTTTTTTCAGGTAGCTTTGACGCCTATTCAGCTAGTGGGACATTAGTCATAGCTAAAATTCATAGAAAAAGAGGAATTTTTATCTTTCTTTCAATCAAAATAAGAGAACAAAGAAACCACTCAAAAATGAAAGTTAAATAAAAAAGTTTCAGTAAGAACTAGCACTAGACTTCTTCCTCATTTTCTACTTTTCTTTTCTCTTTTTATTTATGTTTTCACTTGGGTTTTTCATTCTATTTTATAGAGACCTGAGGAAATATTAATAATAATTAATGTAGAAAGGTGAGGCCCCGGCATATAAAAAAAAATACAGGATGACGGCTTTCAAAAGACGAGTAAAAGACGGGGAGGGGGAGGCTCTCGAAACCAAGCGAGACTAAAAAGAACATGGGAATTAGCACCATTCCTATGAGTGCTTTTTTTTTGAAAAGCCAACAAAGGGACAGCCCTCTTTCTCTATCTCGGTCTTGGTTTAGCATCATCTTATATCGATCCGGAGAGAATTTGGATTGGTCGTAGTACGGATTAAGGAGCTGCTCCTCCATGCTGTGGCTGTGGAGGTGGGGGCTACCTCTGCTTGATAGAGGCAGAAGCCGGGGTCACCGGAGCTATCTACGTCGAGTGTGTCGACTAAAAGATGAGGGGAGACAAAATCAATTCCAGCAAAAAAATAGAAAGAGTCGTGCCGTTCAAAGTGGAATTCTTCTAAGATCCATCCATTGCTCGATCGATTTTGCATGCTCTGCTTCCAAAATACAGAGAGACTTACGAGGGCAGATCTGGGTTGGTTGGTCCAGAAGGTCATGGGGGAGGCAGGCTAATTGAAATAAAATAATATACTAGTGCTACTATAGAATCTTTTGAATCACGCACGGTACACTTCCTCTATCTCTTCCGTCTACAAGGTGAACAACTTGGCTTACAGCACAACTTGTTCGCCACCACACCGGCTGGCTGGTGCATTGGCCCTTTGAATGAATAAGAGAAGGGCTTTGTTTAGACACCCTTAAGCCATATTCGTCGCCCTAAGCTCACCATTATTTCATTTCATTCTATTTATAGGTTCTAGCTCCAAAGAACATATACATGGAGCTATGTCGACTTACGTACGTCTCGTTGACCAAACGATTAGGTATACCATGCCACGTATCATCCCCTCTTTCCACTAAAAAAAAAGAAAAGATATAGTGATCGTGCCGTAAGACCTTGTTCGCTTCTACTTGAAGTTATTTTCCTCATTTTTTTTTACATTACATAAGGTAGCTTGCTTACTCAGCGCTTGCGCTCAGGATCTAATCAGAGTCAAACTTTAATTTTAAATGAGAAAAACCTTTCCTTTATTGGCCGGAGTGCAAGTATACTCCTTGATCTTTAGTAAAGGCAGATTAAGCAAAAAAAAACATTTTTTTAAGTCTTAATTGAAGATCAATGCACAAGCCTATGCAAACAGGGTTAAAAGCGGTAGATAGTCTAGTGCCTAAAGGCCGTGGTCAATAAGAACTTATAATCGGGGACTGACAAACTGGAAAAACAGCTATTGCTATTGATACCATATTAAACCAAAAGCAAATGAACTCAAGGGCACCTCTTAGAGTGAGACATTGTATTTTGTCTATGTAGCGATTTGACAGAAACGCTCAACTGTGTCACAATTAGTTCAAATTCTTTTAGAAGCAAATGCTTTGGAATATTCTATTCTTGTAGCAGCCATCGCTTCGGATCCTGCTCCTCTGTAATTTTTGGCCCCATATTCTGGGTGTGCCATGGGGGAATATTTCTGCGATAATGGAATGCATGCATTAATAATCTATAATGATCTTAGTAAACAGGCGGTGGCATATCGACAAATGTCATTATTGTTACGCCGACCACCAGGCCGTGAGGCTTTCCCAGGCAATGTTTTCTATTTACATTCTCGTCTTTTAGAAAGAGCCGCTAAACAATCGGACCAGACGAGCGCAGGTAGCTTGACCGCCTTACCCATCATTAAAACATAAGCTGGAGACGTATCGGCCTATATTCCCACCAATGTGATCCCCATTACTGATAGACAAATTTGTTCAAAAATGGAGCTCTTTTATCGAAGAATATCCTACAAGGATAATAGGACTTATTGAATTAAAAAATTAGTTTACCGAACACCTTAATTTTACCATTGGATGTAAACATTGAAAGTACTATGAAGGTTAATTATCTGATTTTGTTTCTTCTTGTCTATTCTTTTATCTTACATGTAAATTTTATCAAAACAAGACTGACCATTAATACACCATACTTCAGGAGTCAGTAAGTAAAGTCCATAACAGACCGATATGGTTTTCTTAATCTTGTAATTAATGCATTAAGCATTCTTTCAATACCCAGTGTATTGTACCTAGGTATGAAATGTCTACAATTTCTTTAAAAAAGTTTTTGAGGCTTTAACATCATCAATATCATGTACCTACACCAAAGGGGAATTGAAATTCTACCGTATTGTTTCCACTACCCTCTACTTTTTCCTCTCATTTTTCAATTTGCTGCTAGGCGGTTGAATAAAATCACTCGATTCCAGTGCAGAAACAACACTAGCAAAGCACAAAAGTCATCCATGATGCTTGGTTATTAGGTGAATGTTGTGGTTCCTATTTTAGTGATTAAGCTATGCCCACTTTTTTTTTTGAAAGGACTTCAAGCACCATGGTTTGCTTCTTTTGGTTAAGGAGGCTATTTTTAGTTAAATACATTATGTTACATTCTTTGTTGATAATGTTCAAAATGTTATTCTTTTCCCCAAGCAGATTTGCCCTAGTTACCTCTTCTTAAACATATTTTGAGGGTTAAATTTTACTTGCGATTGCTAAACTAATCAATAATTTCAATAATTTCATTTTTAATTCTAGCTTTAGTCTGATATATGAAACTTCGCAAGATGTATAAAATGTTACCGTTTTGTCAGTGTTCACGAAAAAAAAAACCAAAAACTTGACAGAAAATCTTGTCTAGTAGTCGCATTGGCTTATTGTAGGCTTAGTGGTCTTGAGTGTAACTTAAACCAAAATCTAAAAAGCAGGTCTTGTCTTTTTTTTTTCTGGTTTCTTTCTTCTCAAAATTCTTAAACATCAAAACTTAATTAAGAACAGAGGAAACCAAAGATTTAATAGATGTGGTATAATAGTACTGTAATATTTTTCTTTTGCTTTCTGTTCTTCGTTCTTTACTCCATTTTCTTGTTTTGTGAGAGAAAAGAGAAGTTAATTTAGTAACTACTTTGTTTTTCCATGTGCTTGTTTTTGGTTGGTGGTTATTTCTGCCTTTGTCTATGAAGAAAATAATTAAAAAAGAAAAATCCCATAACACTATTAAACTTTTCTTTTGGCATTGCTATTGCTTGTATTCTCAATTTCTTAGGTCTCTCTCCCTACAATCAAGCTTGAGCTAGATTTTACTGATCGAGTTCTTTGTTATATCATACATGGATTAAACAATTTTAAGTTAGATTTTTCTTTTTCTTCAGATTAATGGATGAAGAAGGTGCCTTGATGGCAACAATTAAACCTTTGAAGTTTTTAATTTGATAGGATTTTGTTTGTTTGTTTGTTTGTTTTTTTTTTTTTTGCATTTTTTCTATACAGATAGAACAAGCAAGAGCTTTAGAGATAGAATGGGAAAGCTGGAAGTTAATTGGGATAATGAAAGGATATAGGGAGAACAAAGGGTGGTGGGATTTTAGATTAGATCATAGATAAAATGAGCAATAGAGGGAGACAAGAACTGGCTTCAGCCAAAAGATTTGACATGCTTGGCTATTATATTTATACCTGTCAGAATGCTTTGGTTCAAAAGGCAGTTTATAGCTATGACATGACACCGATTTTCTCATTTTTGTCAAATTCATATTACAAATGCTAACTCACATTGATACCTATTGCAATTTTAAGCATATATTAAATTTTAGAGATTGAATATTTAATTTTGGGGTCAAAGGGCCTTGATGGCAACAATTAAACCTTTGAAGTTTTTAATTTGATAGGATTTTGTTTGTTTGTTTGTTTGTTTGTTTTTTTTTTTGCATTTTTTCTATACAGATAGAACAAGCAAGAGCTTTAGAGATAGAATGGGAAAGCTGGAAGTTAA
>JBBYHL010000004.1:15768633-15781502 GCA_038381835.1 Adansonia madagascariensis
CTCACATTGATACCTATTGCAATTTTAAGCATATATTAAATTTTAGAGATTGAATATTTAATTTTGGGGTCAAAGGGATGTTGCAGTTGTGGGCAACTTTAAGTGCCGGAGTTGGTTTCATTAGGAGAATATCATGTAGGAAGCTGGCTGGCTACCACTCCTATCGTTCTTCAAAGGCTGCACTTAATCAGTCAATGATTTTTGCCATTCCAAACCAAATAAATGTTTGTGCAGACAAGTTTTTCATGAAAGAGTCGTCGGTGCAAAAGCTCTTGAAACATAATTAGTGATAGAAAACATGAGAAGAATGCGAAGTTTTTTTTTACGTGAGATTGATAGTCAAGAAATGCATACCTTTGTTGATTTACAAGTATCATTTTGACAAAGACAAAACAAGAATGAAGAGATAAATATATTATTATTATTATTATTATTATTATTATTCCACTAAATCTAAAAGTAAAAACAAGTAACCTAAACTTGAGTTTTGTTTTGTTTTGTTTTGGCAAAGTTGGAAGTTCAAATCTGTAAAGACCTGACCAACAATAGTGATGTTTTGTTTTCTTAACCTTTCTTTTTATTTCATACAAATCTAATTCATTGTCTATAACTTTGTTGCCCAACTATAAAATACGAGCGTTTGTAAAAGAATCTAGTTTTGGATTTGTTAAGGGAAAATATAGTAACCTTGTAGAACGAGGTTTTGAAAAATTATTATCTCGTCGCTCCACTTGTAATTTATTTTAGTAATTTTTGTGAGTGAAATAATAGTATCTCAAAGTTCATTAAGTTCCTACTAATTTGGTTTGAGCTTATTAAAGTCTCATAATGAGAGTAGAGCTCTTCTAGTAGAAGCGTTTTCATACACAAAATTTAAATCTGAGATTTTGTTTAAGAGAAAAAGAATACCTATCACTTTAACTAACCACTTGCTGATACTTTAGTAATTCAATTTCAGATCAATAAGCATGATTGGTTTGGCAAAATTGTAAATATAAATATTAAATATTATGCTCTGATCATTATTTATATGTATATATGTGCATAATTATTAAATATATTAAAAAAATTAAAGATTCAATTATGAAGTTCGCAAGCATTTGAACTTGCTACTAAAATATTTAAATTTGACTTTACTCGAGTAGCTCAAAATCCCTCAGCTAAATAATAAATAAGTAAATTTGAATATTTATTTATTGGATTAAGTTGAAATATTTCATTGTAAATTTAATTATTCTTACCTCCAAAAAAGTATTTTAAGAAAAATAATTAAATACAAATTAAATGTTAAAATTTATTTTAGTATAAATTAAAAATTAAAAATTTATTTGAAGGTAATAAAATATAAATATTTTTACCCATATAAGTGATAAATTAAATAACATTTTATTTGTTATTTGTTACTTGAATCTATATAATATTTACTATTATAAAAATTTTTAATTGAGTTTGATATTATTAATTAAATGTTATCCAATCAATGAAAAAATGACATAAATATTGAATTCAATTATAATAAAAATAAATTAAAAGCATTTAAATCTTTTATTTTTAAAAAATAAATACATATTAAACATCAATTACTCAAAAAATAATTTTTTATCTAAAAAGAGTATAGGGGCCATAGGGTAGTCCTTAGCCAAGTACAAATACAACGCCATGCACATATACGAGGCTCAGGCAATGCATTACCGATGTGGATCCGGCCCATGTCCAAAGCTGTTCACCAACAGACCCTCTATCGGGGTCCCTGTCCCATAAATCTACAATCGCTGCCAAACCTACGGAACGGTAAGAAGACTACCAAGGCGAGGAGAAGCGCGATGGAGGCAGCTGGCTTCGACTCCTGTGGCAGAGAATTCAAGAACGCACAAGAGATGTGGAGAGAACAAATTGGAGATGATGGAGATGACCCTAAGAAGACTCAGTGGTACCGTGAAGGCGTTGCTTACTGGGAAGTAAGTCGTCCTTAACTTTGGGTTTTACATATGTATGTGGGGATCGAACTCATAAATACTTGGTTTATTTGGTTATGGTGAGAGAAGGGTGTTGAGGCGTCCGTGGATGGGGTATTGGGTGGATTTGCGCAAGTAAATGATGCAGATATTAAGGGTAGTGAGGCTTTTCTCAATACCCTTTTGCATGAAAGATTCGCTGAGGGTGGAAGAAATCAGCATCTTGTTGCTCTTGGTAATTCTCTTTCTCTCTCTGCTCACCTTTATCGTTTTCGCCTTTTATGAATTTTCATACCCACGTTATGCGCTCTTGTGGTAGCTGTTGGTGGAAAACCTAATACTATGAATGGAAGGAAAAACATGGATAGGGATGGTGCAGTGTTGGATGAAATGTTGAGTTCAATACCCAGCAATTAGGGGCTGAAACCAAAAAACCAAGATGACTTGAGAAGACAACCATATCCCACCCCTTAAAAGAAGAAAAGAAGGAGAATAGAGCAAATAAATAAATGATTAATTTAGAGAAAGGCATAGATTGTGAATTTCTTATTTTCTTAATTATTTCCATGATCTGTTCTGAAAAAGAGCCTCAGTTTAGTTTAAGAAACCTGTCGTGCCTTGTAAAATTTAATTTTTTTTTTTGTTTGGAATGCCTTATTGTGACTGAGAATTTGGTTTAGTTGTTTGAAGAAGGTTTGTTAAGGTTGGTTTCATGCTATTTTGCTAAAAAGGGAAAAAAAAATCTTTAAGCATTATTTTATTCTTTTTTTGGTCGAAACCATTTGGTATCCGGTCACCACATTGGGTGCAGACTAAGTTGGATTTGAGCCGGGTTGGACCACAAGGGCGGCAAAGCTCTCTCACAAAGCGTAGCTGCGTACCCAGCGGCCCGAACTCGAGACCTCTGGTTAAGCTAGAGCAACCCCTAGCCAGTTGATCCACACGCTTGGTGGTATTTTATTTATTTATTTTTTTAGATTTGGTAAGAAGCTTGCAGAGAGTACTTTCTCTCTCTCTCTCTCTCTCTCTCTCTCTCTCTCTCTCTCTCTCTCTCTTATCGTTGTCTGTGTTTGTGGTGGGTGGGGGTTAGGCACAATTGATCCAATTTTGAGACTCTATTTTGAGTCAAAATAGAGGAAATTACATTTGTGTATTGCGATTGAAAAATACTTTCACGATAAAGCTGCAGTGAAGCTGCTTTATTTTGCTAATATTATGGAACTTTTACCCTTGAAAGGAAAAGGAAGTTCTTTACGGTCTTCAACACGTTTTATTTTCACAAGGAGATTGATTCTTCAAAATTGAGTTTGAGGATCTACAACTGGCTAGAGATGGAGGTGGTTTGACTACTTGTGAGTTGTTGGTATATACCAGGGCAGTTGACTAAAATTGTGTAAAGGGAATGTTTAGGAGAAATTATTTCGGAAAGTAAGATGTAGGGTTTGGGTTTCATATGAAGGTATTTAGGTGATTAAGCAGTAATGGTTTGCGTTTAATTTGGGATAATTAAGTGATTTCTACAAGTTTTTTTGTAAATAGCTTGATAATAGATGCACTTAAGCTCTTTGCTCAAGTAGCTGCATGTATTCCCTGCACGGAGCTGGGTTGAAGTTCCCCCTTCCAAAAAGGAAAAAAATGACAATAGACGGCTGTTCTCTCAAAATTTTATCTGAGTATGTTTTATGTTATGGGAATTAAAATTAACTTTTTTTAGTGATCTTAGTGCCCGATATGGTAAGCCTCAGGGCATAGAATGCTAAATTAAACTATGATATTGTACTCTAAAACAATGCATTACTAACCTTTACTCTTAAGTCCATCCATGCAAGCGGTACTAATACCTGCAAATAGTTCTAAAGCTTCTGGGTATTGAACTCTTAGATATTTCATTTGTTCTTAATGTTTTTAATTCTAATTGAAAATTATAAATTGACATTCTAAGCTCTTATTTCCCATGGTAATTAAAAATACTGCAGATTGTGGTTCTGGCATAGGGAGAATAACCAAGAATCTTCTCATAAGATATTTTAACGAGGTGAGTTCATTTTTCTCCTAATAGTATATTTTCACTATTCCTGACATTTAGTGTCTTTGCAGTTAAATAATAACATGCTTCACGGTTCATGTGTATCTAAAGAATTTCTCTGCTGTATTTGTATGGAAAACAAAAATGGTAGTGCCTTTTAAAATATTCGTGTATGACATGAGGAGTGTTAAAGTGGTGTTATCCCTCATCTATCATCAATTAGTTTTAGGTTGGATGCTTAACAAGGAGTTATTCATATCATTCCAATTACAACTAAGATTGAATTCCTGATACTCTTCACTGAACAGTGCTTCTCTATCGCATTAGCACATATCAATAAAAAAAATCATTTTATTTTAAATTAAATGATAATTAATATATATATTTTTCAATTCTAAAATGCACTTTTTAGTATTTTTATTAAACAACAAAGTTTTTCTATGCTAATGTGTGGCATGTGGCAAAAAAATTCCAATTGGTACGTCACATCATCAATAGAAAAGCCATGCGGCCGAATTTAACTAATATTGTTATCAATTGTCCTTCTAATAAACTTTTAATAAAGTGTAAGGACTAACTCTTTAAAATTGGGGATAGAGGGATTGCATTGTGATAGTAAAGGATCAAGTTTAGAGTTCAACCCAAACTTTACATATTGTTGATTTTGGCTATTGCTAAAATTTTGGATTTCTACTAAAACTGTATTGTGTCATGGTGGTTTGTGCCCTTTGTGATTGTTAATACTTAATAGTTATTTCTCATTTTAGTTTCTAATATTCTATGTTTAACATGATAATTGGTCTTTTTTTCCTCTCTTTTTCTTCCTTGAAATGAAATGAATGAGTTTCGTTGTATTTACTTGAAGCTATGATCTTAATAAAGCTGCACAGATAGAGTGTGTACTTTGTGATAGCTATGCTTTCTGACCCCTCTTTCTTTACTATGTTCCAGGTTGATCTTCTTGAGCCAGTGTCACATTTCTTAAATGCTGCCCATGAAAGTTTGTGTCAGGAATATTTTGTAGCTTCTGATGCGCACAAGGCAACGAATTTCTACTGTGCTTCCCTTCAAGTAATGTATTTCAAGACTACATTCACACATAGCTACATGCTTGTTGATGTGTTGAAGTATTCATAACTATGGTTAAGTCCATGTAAGCTATGTATTTCCAACTTTTCACTTTACCCAAAATTACAGATGTTAGCCATGTAGCAGACGCCTCAAGTAGGAATCTTGTTTGGGTATGATCTTAGGAAAAGTAAAATTGAATATTAATTCAAATATGGGTTTCCATCTGACACCTGAATCTGGGCAGGGCTTTAGTCATGAATCATGATATGTGGTGCCTAGAAGAATTAATACAACTCATATCTTGGGATGCAGGGTTTTGAAAGAGTTGGGCATGTGAAGTTCAATCTGAAACCTAGATGATTACATAACCTATGAATTCAAGGCAAATTTTTGCGACAATTGTCTACTTCTTTTTCTTCTGTTTTTTTGTTGAGGTGGGGGTGTTGGAGAGTTGGGGGTATTGGGAGGTCAGGGGTTGGGGGTTGCAGTGGATTGATTTGTGAAGGAGCACTTGTATTCTTACAGTGATTGATGATGCATATACTTGTCTTTTTCTGTTGCTTCTAGCTGTTCAATTTTACCAATAAATGAGAAATTTGATAGGCAGTTTTATTTGTTTTTTTAATTTTTGTATTTTGCTATTTTAGGAGTTCACTCCTGATGCTGGAAGGTACAATGTTATTTGGATTCAGTGGTGCATTGGTCATCTCACAGATGATGACTTTATCTCATTTTTTAAGAGAGCAAAGGTGAATCAATCTTCTTCTTGAGACAAAACTTACTTTTTATTTGGCATGTTCTGCTGTGTGGAAGTGCACAGAAAGATGAGAAAGTGATGACGTTTTCTAGCTATTGTCTACTGTATTTTGAAGTACCTTGTTTCTGATTTTTGAATCATTAATTGTCAGATCATTGCAGTGCTTTCTTTTAATGCCTCAAAATTTCCGTTTCCATATTTATTTCCGCTGGCTTTCTTACTTGTACCTTCTGTTAAACCTTCTCACAGATAGAGGTTGACTAGGAAACATAACATAGTAAACGCTAGAAGGATAATGAAGTCAAACTCTTGTTCCTTCTTGTCCTTTTTTGTCCGTTATGGCATGTTGTTCATTTTATTCTTTCCCCTGCTAAGTAATTGGCAGATTTGATTTAGTTGGAGTGTTTGCCCCCATTCCTAGCACCACAGAGACAAGAGTTTGAGAATAATTTGTAAGTCATACAAGTATTTTGCTTTTTCCGACCTTACAAAGGATAGTAACAAAAATTTGGTGTGCCTTGTGCATTGAAGAAATGATCGTTTTTTGATTTTTTTTTTTCACTTACATTTGTAAGCGGTGGGAAATGAAATTAAATCTAGAAAATGTCATATTCATTCTCATGCTAGTTTGTTACCCTACCCCTTGCTTCCCTGGCTGCAGCTTCCTTCTTTTTGTTTTACTGGTTCTCTTTAGGATAACCTTTTACGCTGCCTTAAGTTGATTTTCATCAAAGTTGAGCAAAATCATATTAATAATAAAACTCTGAAGAGGGTGTTTTAACAATGTGTATGTCTATTTATAGGCCTGATGTCAAAGTTGTGTCCTTTAAAGACCATTGTTGAAAATTACTATTCTTATATATATGAGTTGGAAGATTCTAGTTTTGTAATTTAACTTGATATGCTGATTCCAGGTAGGCCTTAAACCTGGTGGACTCTTTGTCTTGAAAGAGAACATTGCTAGAAACGGTATTGTATTTATGACTCTTTTGTTTTTCCGATTATGCTTTATTGCCCCCTTCCTCCCTCTTCTTTCTTAAGAGTGCTCAAGTATTTGGTTTATGCTTTCCTCAAACTTATGTTTTGTATTCTGCCGTAAAACTTTCCTAAAGTCGGTTGCTTGATACTGTTGTTTAACTTTGATCTATGTATTCATCTCTACAACTTTGAAGTAAACCTAAGTCGGTTGCTTGATAATGTTATAAATGTGAGATGTTTGATCAAATAATAAAGGGATAATGGAATATTAAAGATACATTATCTCGTGTCTTTTCTTGATACCAAGGGAAACAGCCAAGAGTGTTGAAACCTACAATTAATTTCTAGGTGCAGGGATGACTATTGTCTTCTCAAATGGATATGGGTAGTAATTTTATAATGTTACCAATCTGGAACACCTTTTTGTCAACAATGTCTCTTTACAAGTTTATTGGTGAAAACTGATGGCATCTAGAGGTGGAAGAGAGATGTCCTAGCCCAACAATTAAACTTGCCCGAAATTTTGACTTAATCTAGGAGTGAAGTCTAAGAAGTTGCTTGGGTTTGACTTACAAAATACTTGGATTTGGTTGATTTATTGAGTTATTCCTTAGCTCGAGTAAACATTCGAGTCTAGTTGCAGTTTATTTTTAATACTCAGTCCTGATGCTTTAAGAGGCTAAATAACTTTCTTTTTTTAATATACTTTAATATTCTGATGTATATAATACTTTTATAAAACTAAATAATATAAAGCTCAACCAAATCCAGCTAGGAGACTTCAGACAAATGTACCTCCCCAAAAATAGTTAAAGAGTTTATGGTCTTTAGTTTTGTAATTGAATTGAATTCAAGCTTATCCTCGTTTTCTATCTGGATTGGCTCAGTTATACACCTAGACTTTAACCAATTCAAATACAACATAATCCAGAATGCTCAATATCTAAACCCAACAATTCGGATCTGAACAACCAAGAACTTATTTGCCCAAAATCTTAAATATCCTATAACAATGAGTTTGAACTTCAAACAACCCTAAGAAAGCTAAACTAGAATTGGCTTGAAACGTGAGACATTTTGGAACTCTGTCTAGACTTCAATTTCCCTTTTGTCTTTTAATGTCTAACTCATCCACGAAGAAGGGAGTAATAATTGTTCACCTCTCCGGTATAGGCCTGCAAAAAGACATTAAAAACAACTAAATTTTATCTTCTTGTTTTATAGGTTATCTATTAAGATTTTTGATTTCAAAAGCTTTGAAATTTATTATCCTAAATTCAATGCATAAAACTAAAATCATGCTTGTTCGATGGCATGTGATCTTTTTGGAGCTGTCGGACAATATTAGATGCCAAAAGCTCAAAAGTGAAGTAGCAAATTAAAAAGAAAAAAATTATAATGTTTTGTATAAATAATCCTAATAGTTTAGAGTAGGTGCTATCAATTTGAAATATTGGACCATGTCTTATTAAACAAAACCAAATGCCAATTTGTGAAGTGTAGAACTATTTTTCTTAAAAATAAATAAGTAAATAAAAGTAGTTCTACTCTCTTAATGTATTAGTAAGTGCTCAGAAATGAGTCACTTAAGCAAGTATTTCAGAATATTTTTCTCATATTATAAATTTATAGCTAACATCTTTGTTAAACTATCTATGAAGTTCTTGTACCATGTTATCTTATGCAAATTAATCCTTGTATTAAAACCCTAAGCAAATTAGTCACTACGTTTAAAAGCGAAGCAAAATGGTAAGATTAGTAACGGATGTAACAGACAAATGTTAAAATACTGATGTGGCAGTTAACTTTAGTTAAAATTGTGATCTGGTTTAATTAAATAATATATTCAATGATAAAAGTTTAGAAGTTCATATTTAAAAAATTTCTTAATGATAAAAGTTTATATTTAAAAAATTTTTAGTCTAATTGAACCACGTTACAGTTTAATCGAAGTTGACGCCCAGGTCATCATTTTAACATTTTTCCGTTACATCTGTTACTAACCTTACCATTTTGCTACACTTGTAAACGTATAGGGACTAATTTGCCTAGGTTTTTTATACAGGGACTAATTAGCATAAGGTGTCATTGTATGGGGACTCCATGAATACTTTAACCCTAACATCTCTCTCTCTCTCTCTCTCTCTCTCCTTTTCCTCTGCTCTCACTAGGCAGGGTAAAATGTCATCTTTCTCTCTCCTTTTACCGTGCTTTGTATCTGGGGTGAAACATCATCTTCCCCTCCCCATTTACTCACTCTTCCTAGGCTGGGTAAAATGACATTGGTTAAGAGCCTTTTTTCTCATCCTGATTCGATTGTCTTACGTATTTGTCTCCTTGAATAAAAAAATCTTCTTGCCTTTAAAAAAACAAAATAATAAAAAATAAAAAAGAGCCTTCTTATTTCCACCCCTTTTATTCTCTCTTGCCCTACGAAGTGATGTGCAATCTCAAACTAGTGAACTTGGCGAAGTGGCCGCTATTCCTGAATGACCGAAGCTAACTTTATAGGATCTCTAAAATTCGAAAACACCTTGGTGCAAAATGAGAAGTGAGCAGCCATATCCCATTCTGAACTCATCATTGCCTAAATTCACTTTGAAATGAGCTTGCCGGTGGAAAACTTGTCATTGGTCTTTAAAAGAGTTCTGGATTTGTTCCAGTGTTAAAATGAGTTTCACTGAGCTATTATTTACCTGCTTGCAGGATTTGTTTTGGATAACGCAGATCGCAGCATCACAAGATCTGATTCATACTTCAAGGACCTATTTCGTCGATGTGGATTGCACCTTTATAAAATGAAGGTTCATTCTATTAAATATTGACCACTTAATAACAGTTGATAACTTATTGTTTTTTAAACTGAATAATTTATTAATTTTCTCATAAATGCTTTCAACAATCGCTGCTTCGTGAGGCTTAATTCTAGTTATATTTTATGTTTATTAAGTTGAGCGGAAAAGGGTGTGGTTTGAAGTCGCATGTTGAATGTTCTGATTAGAAAAGAGGGCAGGTTTGGTTTGCAAACCTCCACTTCAGTTTAGTGTTTCCAAATAATGTGAAACATTTGATGTTCAAAAACCGATCTCTTTCTGGATCATCTCCAGTGCAATTCAGTTTCTCAAGTACCATAATTTGTCCTTTAATTATATATATTTAGTTGTTTATTACGTTGAAAACAGGACCAGAAAGGACTCCCCGAGGAATTATTTGCTGTGAAGATGTATGCTTTAACAACTGAAGTGCCAAAGAAGGTTCATAAGACAAGATCTAAGGCACAAGCCAACAGACCTGGCATCATTATATGATTTGATTTGTTGTTTTGAGCGTGTGTTTTTGTAGTTTATAAAAGTGCTCAATTTTCTGGTGTGGCATATCATCGTATCATGTGATGGAATGAATGCATTAGTACAATCTTGAAACAGATTCTTAGGTTAACAAGCTCGTTGTTGACAATTTTCGCCTCTTTGAAGCTGTATGTCTCCCTCTCTTCTCTCCCAACCTTTGAGTTGAAATGTTGGATGACCATATATTTTATCCACAGATGATGTAACGGATCCTTATAAATTACAGTTCTATGGACATTTGTCTTCTGTTTCTTCTCTGAGTAAGATTAAGAAGAAAATTCTTATGTTTTTCTTTTTTTTTTTTTTTTTAATTGAGATTGTCAAAGTTCGATTGTTGACTATTAGAATTAAAAATCCAGCACTTACACTAACCGTCTAGTGGTTTTTCCTTGATAAGGAAAAAAAAAAAATGGAAGACTGAAGTGGACATGGACATGGATGGAAGTCATGAGAAGAAATCAAGTTAATTACAATGTTGATTAA
Source organism: Adansonia madagascariensis (assembly GCA_038381835.1). Classification (NCBI taxonomy): domain Eukaryota; kingdom Viridiplantae; phylum Streptophyta; class Magnoliopsida; order Malvales; family Malvaceae; genus Adansonia; species Adansonia madagascariensis. The sequence continues at coordinate 15,779,251 of JBBYHL010000004.1, forward strand.
AAAAAAATATACATGTTACATGACATGAACAAGTTAAAGGGTTTCTTTTGGTCTGATGAATTTTAATTTTAATCATTCTGGAACATGGAGCAGCTATAAATTGTAAATATGAATATTGGGTGCTGACAGATTTGTTGAATCTTTAACTATATGCGTTGATAACCTCTTCTTCCATTTGCACGAGAGTTCTTATGATTTTGAGAAGCCAAAACCAGGTAAGACTCGTAGAGACTACTGATCATGATATAAATCTGACCCAAACGAAGCTGCCGACTTGTTGGATGATCTGCGCACAATAATCCAATGCCTATTGCCTGTTTGGCTTGATCAAACGTGTCCACTGTCAGCTTCATTCTCTCATCAATCACCTTGTGCAAATGTCCAGGATACAGCATTTTAACATACTCAAGAAATCCTGCTTCACTCCCCTCAAACTCTTCCCCCACCCTCCCGTTTGTCATCATCTCCAGCACAAAAACTCCGAATCTGTAAATATCTGAGAAGCAAATAAGTCCATGTACTCGGGTTAAATCTCAAAGATATAAAAAATTAACCAGAATGCAGCAGAGGTTAGATTAGAGAGAAGAGAATATTTGGACTCACTCTTTGTGCTGCTGTTTTCGCCGAGCTTAAACCTTGCAATTAAAGGCTCTACATTTTCATGCAGCAAAACGCTGCTTGTCCTGAGATCATAACCAACCTCAGGCCATTTGTCCTGAAGATAACTCATGCCTTGCAAAACTCCCACCAACACTTTCAACCTCTGCTTCCAAGATGGAGCTGATTCTGATAGCCACATCTCAACGCTCACTTGACCTGTCCATTCAGTCACAAGGGCCCTCATATTTCGAGAACTACACCAGCCATATACTTGCACTAAGTTCTTGTGGCACAACTGAACGAGAACTTTGCTTTCCTCAACATACGTCCTATGGTTTTCCCTTGAATTTTTGTTGAAGTAGATTTCAATCCTCACTTTAGTGCCATCTCTTAAGATTCCTCTATACATAGCAAAACCCTCACCCTTTCCCACCATATTCTTCTTCGAGAACCCGTCGGTGGCTGCCCTCAACATTGAATTTGTGAACTTGCTCTTATTTTGAAGCGCTCTGGGTAGGAAATCAGGCCTTCGAAAACACAGCCACCATAAGCAACCTACCATCAGAATGACAAGGATTGGAAAGCCAAGCAGTAATACCACAGCCTTTATCCGATAGATTTGGTGACTTGGAAGGAGACCTGAATTGAGGAAGCTGGACGAATTAAAGCGTTTGAAGAATTGAGAGTCTGAGATCTTAATCTCCGAAAAATGATTGTAGGAAAGGTTGAGAAGGGTAAGATTCGTAAGAGGAGAAAAGTTTTGTATTGGAATATCCCCTGAAAGGTCATTGTGACTGAGATCAAGAGCCTGGATTTGTGCGCAGAGGAGGACATCAATTGGAAAACTTCCCTTTAGAGAATTGTTGGAGAGATCAATGGAGAGGATAGTAATGGGACAGTATTTCCAGAAAAAACTGAATGATAAGTAGAGTGGAGCAATCTTGGGACGGCTTCGAAGGTCTATTCTGGGGAATGATTCAACACAGTTGGGATTCTTTGATTCGTTACATAGATGACTAGCGACAATGGTGAACCTGAAGATTTCATCGAGGTCCATGGGGGATGAACTACAGTACTTGAGAGATGGGCTTTTGAGGCAGTTGGAAATGATTGTTGTGTTAAAATCGGAAGGCGGATGCAAGTTAGCAAGGTCCTCTACAACTGTTGCAGAAACTGATACCAAGAAAGGGATAAACAAGAGAAGAACCGACGCAGAAGCGATGGGTGCGGAAGCCATACCCACACCTCACCTGGTTCATGGTGTGTGTTTCTAAGATTAGATATTCAAATCAACTGCAACTCTCAAATTTTGGAGCGGCATATGGTAGTTACAAATTTGAAGGTGCAAATGTGAGCATGGGCTGAACAGATGGCTTTGGGTTTTTGTGGTTCTTGGAGGGTAGAGGGACATGACTTTTGAGTTTTGAATGTGTAGGCGTTTTGCCAATCACAATACCCAAAATACGTAGACTTTTTCATTTTTCCAGTTCCATGCAAAATTTCTATTTTTCAAGATTACATAGTTTGATGCCAATGATTTGTTATACCCTCTTCACTAGGGTTTGAGTTTGTGTTGTTTGGGGGGGGGGGGGGGGGGGGGGGGGGGGGGGGGGGGGGGGGGGGGGGGGGGGGGGGGGGGGGGGGGGGGGGGG